>JAIFKG010000262.1:0-14185 GCA_020351975.1 Phyllosticta ampelicida | reverse complement strand
CATCCCGGCGGGACAAGCATGGCTGCATGCAAAAACACAAGAAGGAAAACGCGCCTGGTTCCAGACCGCCAAAGACCAGACAAAGGACGTCGATGGTGCCACCACCTTTAACTTAGGCCTGGACGGGCCGACCAAACTTCAGTTTGGCATATTGACGAGGTGCCACACCACAGTTTATTATGTAGTCTTTAAAAACCTACGATGAGCTTGGCTGCTTCATTGTATATCTCTGGTCGGCCAGGAAACTTGGAAAATAACATGGGAATTCATGTCAGGCGACTTTTGGGAGGAGTTTTAGTGTAGGAGCCCGTGGATTACTTCGACCCGCTCCTCTCGGCATCATCCTCCTGTCGAGCCCTAAGACACGTCCCAACGACGATTGGTCTCAGTCGTGGAAAAGAGTAGCATCTTTACCACGTTGCTAGCCACATACTAACAGCCCTTATCAACTCTTACTCACTAGCACATGTGATGGTTACGCCCGAGAGGCTAGCCAAATAGGACTAGCGTTGGATGGTCACGTCTACGCGAGGCTTAGCGTAGAGCTGTGTGATACAAGAGGAAGCCCCTCCCAGATTTCTCTCTTTCTTTTTGTCAGAGCTGGCGACTTCAGCGCCTGAACATCGTTTGGCCCCAAGCCTTGGTTGCAACACCATGCCGTCGTTGGTTTCGCCACGGCTATTCCTTCAGGTTGTGCTTTTCGTTCAAGATTTCACGTCAGTTACTCCTTCAGGATCTGCGACGTCCGTCAAGCGCAACATGTTTCTTTTCGACGGTCGACTTCAGTCGGTCGCAACACCACTCTTTTGGCTCCTACGATCAGTTCCTTTCGGCTCCGCCACACTGACGACGTGCGTGGCGACGTACGTGGACTCTAAGCCGAAAGCAACTACCGTAGCTCACTCTCTTTTGTACATAGTCTTGCAGGCACTCAGCGACAATTTCGTCGATGTCTGAATATACTCGTTAGTTAACGCTCCGACTTAGCCGCCTTCGTGCCCTTAGCTGTTCATCGGTGATTTGCTGCTGTCTGACAATGGGGAGGGAGAGGAGCGGAGGAAAGGAGTGCCCTTTTTCCCGGTTTGCTGTTCGATGCTTGCGTGAGCGGGTAAAGGGGCGGAGCTGCAACCAAGGGGTATCAACACGTCCAAGCCTCCATCTGCTCTTGAGATTTGCGTTCGTCCGCCCCCGTAGGACGCTTGGGAACAACTAATACTACACGCTCTGGCCCTGTAGAATAGGTATGCTGAAGCAGAGGACGCGAGCGAGCGCGCGAGAGCGAAGGCTGTCGTTGTAGGACGACGAAAGGCGAGTTGATTCGGGTATCTGGGACGAAAGGTCTAATATTAGGGGATACGGATGGCGAAGGGGGGACAGGTAAGGCAAGTCGGATGAGCAAATTTGACAGATTCTTGATATGAGCGATGAGGATTGATTGCACGTAAAGTTCCAAAAGCGTGAGGGAGGAAGAGCACTTCTTGGAGTTATACAACTTACAGTGCGGGTCGTAGTCGACATTTGATTTAGCAACAGCAGAAGCTTTCCGGGAAACCGTATGCCACAAAACAAGGGGTGGGTTGTGACTGGCCAATCCTTCTCCCAATCATCGACCCCATGGCATCTGCGAACATGCCGCCACAACGAAATTTCTCCCAGGCGCGCTCTTGCATCGTGCATGCCCATCCCGCGTCAGGGGATTCACAACGTCTCTGTGAGCTGGAAATCTACGTGCGTGGGGTGGGGGTGGGGGAAGTCGACCGAAAAGCACTCTGGTGTATGCAAGCACATGTGCAGCACAGGGAGGCAGGGAATCAGAGACGCCAGCCAAGGGCAAAGAAAAGTCATGGCATACACGCTACACACGCGCGCATACGCGTCCCAAGTCGGCCAGTCACGTCTTCACATGCGCGCCTCTAGGCGGGTACACGATCCCATGAGTCCCATGTCGGGTCGGCGAATAAAGGTGCGCGCGGTGAAGAAGTAAGGATCAGCCGGTAAAGGGTATCTGGCAGGGAGGGACGGAAGGGCTCGGGCTGGCGATGATGGATGGCTGGGTGCTCCTTGACCCGGCGTGCATGAACGTACGATTGCAGCTCAACAATTGACTGACTAACTGGCGGGCGAGCGGCTCGAGCGCTTATGTTGCTGATAGAAGCGCTCCGGTCGATCTCATCCTGTAGTAGTCTTCCATTGCGCTGCCGCGCTGAGAGTCAGTCAGCCACTTTGGTGTCCGAGACACGGCTCCATCTCGATCTTTCTCTCCACTTGTCAGATGCAGCAAACGTTTCATCATCTATCCATCCATCCATCCTCCCGACCACTACATAGCGAAAGCCCACGGCGATGTTGAGGGAGCTTTCGCACTTTCCTCGCCTACCTCACAGCAAACATACCCTCCAGTCCTGCATACACGCGCTAAACACGCATGCGAACGCGGAGACGGACGATCTAAGAAGGTTTGTCGACCCTGTGGTCGAGTCACTTGCATGACATCCCACACGGACGGAGCCGGAGTGGAGGGAGGCAGGGAGCCAAAGGGCCGGGCCGGCGTGAGGGGCGGCGGGGTGTGAGACACACTCACGCCCACGGATGGGCGGATAGAGCGCCTGATATGCGCTTAGATCCAAGACACCAACTAACTGTACAGCAAGAGCGAGTAGGGGAAGGCGCAGGCGGGTGGACGGCTTTTCGGTTGTGATTCGGTCGTAACTGATATTGCTGGTGGGCGCGGTGCAAACTCACCAGAAGGTTGAAACGATTGCCCATAGAGCGATACTTAAATCCCAGATGGTGGATGCATCCCCCATCCCTCCACCCAACCATCGATTCAGCTGCATCAGCCGCAGCGTAGTATGAAAGCTCAAGAACGCGGCTGGGGCTGTAGGCTGGGTAGAGTTGAGTTTGTGCCGGGGAGGGACCGCTGCCAGGGGACGAGGGAGGAGCAGACGGCGCGGAGGACGACGGAGATGACGGGTGTGGTATTCGCTGATAAAATAAAAGCGGGAAGGAAAAGGGGGGAGACATTGGGAAAAGAATCGGGAGGCAACGTTGCAGTAGATTTTGGTATTGAAGGTGGGAAAATGGGGAGGGAGAGTGATCAGTGACTTCATCGTAACTCCCCCCTTTCCATCTTTCCAAATCACATCGTGCTTCTCATCAGCAAACCAACCAACCTCACAGCTCTGTGTGCCTTGTCCTAAATCAGCGAATGTCCAAGCAAAGCAGACGAAGACTCAATTATTTAAAGTCCGATCAAGACGTAGCTCTCACACACCACACGCAGGTACCCGCTCACCACTAGCTGCACTGCACGACGTTGAAGAAGCGCAGTGGTGGTTCATGCGATGCAGTCGATCAGATCAGCGCGCCTCAAGCACCTCTGGTCTGATCTGCAAGTGAAGAAGTGATGGGGAAAAAAAGAAAGGGGTTGCTGTGCGGCAGCCGCAGCATCGTGGCTTGCATGATTTTTACCTTTTTCTTCGTTTTATTTTTCCTTGTTTTGTTGCTCCTTGTCTCTGCAGCATCCTTTCTCGATGATGCAGGCAGCGTAGATGCAGTACGAGCTGTAGACTGTACATGCCGTGATACTCGAGGTCGCAGACTGATCGCCTTCCTGTCAACTGCCAAATGCACCTTGGAGTAGCCTGTCTCCGGCGCTCTGCAGCGTAGGGCGCTCGCGGGGTGATGATCAACAGAAACGTCTGTCGTGCAGCACAGAAAGCCGATATGCGCCGTGGCCGGCTATAGCCTTGATCGAAATCTGAGGCGGGGAGATGTTGGCGAGAAGATGCCTATTGCCGTTGCGTAGGCATGCAAATGGTCGGGTCGCCTCTGCCAGTGGACCTGCCCGGCAGAGCAAACGAATTCTTTCCAGCATGTCTCCAGCATGTCACCAGCATATCGCAAGCGCCTAATTGTCGCGCAGTCGCATTCTCCAAGCATCTTCGGAGGGGACTTGTCGACCAAGTCCGAACGAAAGGTGAAGCGTCCATCATCCGTTGTGGCCAAACCCGGCTCACCGGTCGAGCTGCAGCATCGCGTCGGCGGGTCCGCCCACCCACTGGCATGTACTCGCGGCCGGCAAGCCGAGTGCTCCTACGGCCCAGTCTGCTGCTCATTAGCTGCCTCGCAAACACCAACAGCCAGCCACACGCAGTGACCGGTCCGTTTTTTTTTTTTCTCTTTCTCTTCGCAACGTCCCTGCTCTTTTCTCTGCGCGCGTAGAACGAGTCCGTCACGGCGACAGCCAACCCCGAGGCCACCAACACCACGTCACCACGTGCGGGCGCAAACTGTATTGCTAACGGTCCGACGAGCGAACGGCCTGCCTGACATGAGATCATCACAGCGGAGCCCTGTCGGGCTCGTGTTTGCTCATCCAGACGTCACTCAAAGCACTACCTACCTTTTGTCGACCGCGCTGGTAGATTAAGAGCGCCAAATGGACCGCGATTCCCGTGGCTTGTTGCTTCCTGCCAAAGAAGAAGACGGTGCTGTCCAGGCACAGAACATTTGCTCACCATTCCAGCGTCTCTCGCTTGGCCTCGCATGAGGACGGTCGCTCCCATACACACATGCACATGAAAGTTCCAGACCGAATACGGCTGCCAGCTAGCCCAGCTTTGCCCGGCAGCGCCCCAGCGCCCCAGCGCCCAAGCCTGCCGCGCAGGGTACCCGCTCACGCCGGTGGCTGCAATAACGCTTTTCAGGGTTCGGTGGGCAGGGGTCATGGGCTCAGGGTCGACGGCCGCTCCGGGTCAGGGGTTGTTGCAGAGGCGGCGGCGGGATCCCCAGGATTAGGGCTTCACAGGGACAAGGGCAGGGGCAGGGCTAGGGTCAGGGTTAGGGTCAGGGACAAGGTCAAGGATTGGAGCTGGGCTGAACGCTGCTTGCAGCGTCAGGGAGACCCCGGAGCCACACTGCCAACCGCGATCGAGTGATGGCGTTTGCGTTCGGCGACGAGGCTGATGCTCTTCTCAGCGCAGCGACATGTATGTACCTAGGTACCTTTCGCGAGGTAGACAAACGCATCCAATCGGGGATTGCGCCCATGATTGGCCGACTGATGGCGGCATTGGGGGGCCAAATTGTCGACAAAGTGATTGGCAAAAGAAAAATGTGATGGAGAAAACCCTCCGATACGTCGGTCGGGGGTGTCGGCGAGCCGGAGGGCAGACAGCAAACGGCGTAGAGGCGCCAGGTGAGTGCGTGCCGACGGAGCCCTTCCAGCGAGGTGCCGAGATACATGATCAGAGGCCGTTGATAGAAGAGAACGACGGCGGGCGGATTGGGAAAGTACAAATCAAGATGATGGCAGTTGCCCGACGTTGTTGGCGATGGATTTTGTGACGGCGGCTGCCCAAGAGATTGTGCTCGCATTGTGCTGAGTAGGTAGGGTTCTCTTGTGTCACGCTTGGTTGTCTTCTTCCGTCGTCGAGGCTTTCTCTCTAAGCTGACCGGCGACTGCGAGGCCGTAGGGATGTTGGTCCTTATCCCTGCACAGAAGCGGAGGGCGGGTTTTTTTTATAAAAAGAGACGGTCGAGGTTTGTATGACGACACGGCGTAGTGATGGGATGGAAGAGTTGAGTGGGCGAGGTGTAGCATTCGTCCTTCTGTTGGGGCACAAGTCGACAATGTGAGCAATCGCAAAGCCAGGGATAGGGATCATGACAATACAGCTGCGTACGAGGGCAAGCAATGCACCTCAACACCATCTCAGCCATCGTGTCCGCTCGCCTCGGGCACGGCATGCAGTTACGCTTACGGACATAGGGGCAACCTCCGTTCCGCGACAGGTCAAGCACAGTATCGAGATGACCTGCAGATTGCAGCCAGCCACACCGCTGCATCGAGATTGCCGACAGAGAACAAGCAAAAATGGAAGAGCGATGAGAAGTGCTGGGGCTTTGGGTCTGCCCACCAATTACACGGCCTCTGCCTCGCTCCACGGTCAATGCAAGCAAAAACAATTCGAGTAGGCCGCGGTCGTGTCGCACAAACAACGTAGAATCAAAGCACGAGACACGAGCAACAATGGTTGCACCAAAGATACACGTCTCGTTGTACGCTCTGAATTTAAACTACAGTCAAGAGCTTCTTTAATGCAGGGATCCGGATGAAAACCCACTATCCAGTCCGTCCAACGCTCGCTCCATATTCCCTACGGCATCCTTCCAAACCACCTCTTCCAAGCTGCGGAAAACCACCATCCAAGCAACCGTCCCAATTTCCCTCCCTTCGCTGTCTATTGACCCCCTCGCCCACAATTCCCCCGAGTGTCCGCAGACCCCGTGAGGTCATGGCGGGGCTCCGCACGCCGTTGGCCCCGCAAAGCTCTGGCCCTTCAACTCGAGCAAAAAAAGGGAAGAAAAAGTATATATAGTGTAGTCTGAATCACCAGCCATTTGGATCTGTCCGTCCGCCCGTCCGTCCGTCCCTCATTTCGCAGTAATGGCCTCCCCCGGCCTCCTTGCGCACAAAGTCGCCGCCGTCACCGGCGGCGTCACCGGCATCGGGCGCGCCATCGTCCTCGACTATCTGCAACACGGTGCCAAGGTCGCCGTCAACCACCTCGGCGACGCGGGCTCGCTGGAGCACTATGGCACGCTGGTGGCCGAGGCGCAGGCGGCTGGGATATCGACCGACTATGTGATCGAGGTGCCGGGCGACATTTCGCAGCCCGAGACGGCGCGGCGGTTAGTCGAGGAGACGGTGGGCGCGTTTGGGCGGCTGGACGTGTTTGTGAGCAATGCAGGAGTTTGCCGGTTCGAGGAGTTTTTGGAGTGAGTATGCACACACACACACGCGCGCGCACGCGCCGGCGCGTCCCACGTATGTGTCCGAGCTACATGTAACCACCACGTCCAGCCTCTCTGCCGACCTCTGGCAATCGACCCTCGGCACCAACCTCAGCGGCGCCTTCTTCACCGTGCAGGCCGCCGCGCGGCAGATGGCGACCCAGGGCACCGGCGGCAGCATCATTGGCATCTCGAGCATCAGCGCCCTCGTCGGCGGCGGCCACCAGGTCCACTACACCCCAACTAAGGCCGGCGTGCTCTCGCTCATGCAGTCAGCTGCCTGCGCCCTAGGCAAACATCGCATCCGCTGCAACGCGCTGCTGCCCGGCACCATCCGCACGCAGCTGAATGAGGCCGATTTGGCGAATGATGAGAAAAGGAGGTACACCGAGGGCAGGATACCGTTGGGACGGACGGGCGTGCCGCAGGATTTGGCGGGCCCGGCCGTGTTTCTGGCCAGTGATTTAAGCGGCTACGTGGTGAGTTGTGTTTCTTTTTTTTCTTCGTGGTGGTGTTGAGGGCTGACGCGTAGCAGAATGGAGCGCAGCTCCTGGTCGACGGCGGGCTGTTCGTCAATTTGCAGTAGAAGAACAAAGAGTGGCACTTTTTTTCCCCCCTTTATTCCTGTTTCCCCCTGTGCGGATCAACCAGTCCGTATGCTTCGACTGCCGTGCCAAACCACAGCCTGTCGCTCTGCTCAGCATTCAACGCGTACCCTTGCTCCCCCTCGACGCATCGCACGACATCCACCCAAGCTCGCCACGCCAGCCCATCACCGGGCCCGCGCACGTTGCAAACGGGCCAGTCGCTACCAAACATGAGGCGCGGTGGGTCGGCAAAGCAGCGCATCGCAACGTCCAGCCAGGGCTTCATGCGCGCGACGACCTGGTCGGCGGGCAAAGATGCAGCTGCGTCTTGCTGCGGCATTTCGGAGAAGGCGCCAGACAGCTTCATGTAGATGCCGGGGAGAGCCGCCAGGCGATGCAGGCAGGCGGACCAGCGGGTGAAGGCGGCGTGATGGGAGGACGTGGTGCCGGGCGGCTGGAACATGTCGGGTTTGCAGAGGTGGTCTGGCGGTCATTATATAAGGGGGAAGGAGAAAAGGGGGTACAAGACTCACTCAAAACAAACACCAGCCTTCTCCCCTCGTCCTCCTCCCGTCTGACCCGCTCCACCATGTCCGTCACCACCTCCAGCTGCCAAACCCCCACGCTCCTCGCATCAACGCCAATATCGAACACCCACCCTCTCCTCCCGCACTCCCTCAGATTCCCGACCCACCAGTCACTCCCAACCAACGCCCGAAGCGCCGCCTCGTCCGTGATGCCCTGTATGAGGTAGCGCCAGCCACGCACGCGCGCCCATGCCGACGGCCCAGCAGCACGCTCTGCAGCGGACAGGTAGGCGCCGAAGGCGGAGCGCGGCGCGTCAAAGGGCGCCCACGGCACGAGACCCCAGAGCAAGCTCTTGCCGCCAGCGCCATGCTCAACGAGGGACCGCAACCACGCCATTTCGTCCAGCGGGCCGGCGCAGCGGGTCAGAACCGTTTGTTCATCGACGTCGGCGACGGGCGTGAGGCGCCTATCCGTCTCGACGAAGACGGCGCCGACTACGGGGGCGGGCGACGTGGCGGAGACGTAGTCGGAGAGCAGGTAGGGTCGTGCGAGCGGGGACGAGGGCGTCATCCACGCATGGCCGTCTTGGCTCGCGGACGAGGCGGGCCAGAGGTGGATGTGGGAGTCGAGGATGCGGCGGGGTGGGGTGGAAGGCATGGTGTGCAGAGAAGAAGGACTGACTGGTTTTGGAATTCGTAGCGAGCGGTAGACGGTTGAACGAAGCAAGTGATGGCGGGAGGAATGGTTGACTTGGCTCAATTCAATCTTCTCACTAATAACCCTAAGCTACCGGCTCAACACCACCGCTCAGGAGCAAAGCTGCCCGTAATCTACAGTGTACATATCCAGCGTCAACCTCTCAAAAGCCGTCTCGTCCACGGGCAGAGCACGTCACTCGCTACTCGGCATAAACAGGGACCGAGCGCTCGCGCGTCTTACGCCGGCCACACCACTTCAACCGCCGTTCGGGACTGACGCATCGAAGCCGTAGCTAACGAGTGGGGTGCAAAGTCGAACGAAGACCATTGGTTGGGTCGCCATGGATTGAGCCTCTCCACAAGCTGCTGTCCGCACTGTCCGCTAACCCCACCAACCCCCCAACACGCGGGGCGGCTGGCTCACGGGGAGAGGGGTTTGCAGTCGCGTCTCAATATGTATGTACTGTACGTACCGTCAGCCTTGCTTTCTTTTCTCAGTCACTTCCTTCCTCTTCTTATTTTATTATCTCCCTTTGCGTCTCTGCGGTTTCTGCTGCATTTGCCAATCCTACCTTTCCCTGTCCAGAGAAACATAACACATCTGCCTACAGTTGGATCGAGCAGGACAAGCTATCCGTAAGTGGTACTCGACTGGCCATCCACGGCTTCACTTGAAACTTCGTTGCTGCTCGCATGACGAACCATTGGCCATGCTGGAAAACAAAAACCAACCGCACGCGTCTACCCTCGGATTGAGCGGCAGCTGGCCAACAGGGTACACTCTGGGCTGATCCCGTGCCAATGTGCTACAGGCAAACGTCCCCCCGCAAACGCAGCTACCTACTGGCTATCGTTACGACAAGATGGTTGCTTCCCCGCCCAAGGGTATCTACGTGCCCGTGAGTCTCGCACAGCCAAAACACCTGCCTTCAAATTGACTCCTCCAGGTGCCCACCTTCTTCGCCGCGCCGTCCCCCGAGAACTCTCACGCCGCGCCCCTCGACGTTGCAACGCAATCCGCGCATGCCGTCTACCTCGCCAAGAACGGCATCCGCGGGCTAGTGATCCTGGGCTCGACCGGCGAAGCGGTGCACATGACTACCGAGGAGCGCTTCGCGGTGCTCTCGGGCGTGCGGGCCGAGCTCGACGCGGCCGGCTTCCACGACTACCCGATCCTGGCGGGCACGGCGACGCAGAGCGTCGACGAGACGGTCACGCAGCTTGTCGACGCGCAAAAGGCGGGCGCCCAGTGGGGCATGTGTTTGGCGCCGGGGTACTTTGCCGGCAATGTTAGCCAGTGGGGTCTGCTGCGGTGGTTTGAGCATGTGGCCGATAAGAGTCCGATTCCGATTTTGGTGTAAGTTGAAGTTCGTTTGGTTTCCCCGGACTTGGGGGATCTGCGAAATGCTGGAGATGGAGTAGGAGCCTTGACATGAGCGCAGTCGGTGATGCCAAAACACATCTAACGACCCCCTGCAGGTACCACTACCCCGGCGTGTCCAACAACGTCGTCATCGCAGCCAGCACCATGGAGAAGCTGGCGCAGCACCCCAACATTGTCGGGTGCAAGCTGTCACACGGCAACCTCGACGACTTTGCGCTGGTCGGCCTCAACCCCAACATTGACGTGGCGGCCAAGTTCCGGCCTTTCACGGGGCTCGGTCAGGTGCTACTGCCGGTGCTGACGCTCAACGGCGCGGGTGCCATCGACGGGCTGGCCGCTGTCTTCCCCAAGACGGTGGTGCGTATTTTCGACCTGTTTGAGAGCGACCGGATGGGCGCACTGGAAGAGATGCGCCGCTTGCAGTACACGGTGGCCAAGGGCGAGAAGCTGCTGGCCAAGTGGGGAGTCATTGGCGTCAAGGAGGCCATCAGCCGCCTGCGCGGCTACGGCGTGAGAGACGGCGGCCGCGTGCCGCTGCAGGGTGGCTTCCCCGATGGCGACGCCGAGTGGGAGAATTGGAAGGGCGCCATGGCGGAACTCGAGGCGTTTGAGAAGTCGTTGTAGATGGTGTGAGGTCAGCGGTCCTCGGTGAGTACGATAAACACATGCATTAGCTTGCGGCTCTGCTGGCTTGTGTGGAGGATCAACTCGACGGCTGTGGGTGTGGGTCATGGCCAACATGACATAATGTGGCTTTGCGAATACGACGCCAAAAATGAATATCACGCAGGGCCATGGACACAACGTGAACTAGTGACATGCGCCAGCCGGCCAGGAGCGGTACAAGACGGCGGCGGCAGCAACCGTAGACTTTATTTGCTCGTGATGATATGATGCCGATGGTGCAGCGTCAAGGTGGCTCCCCCCGCAGCGGACGAGTCGTGTTTGGGCTTGAGCGTCGTGGCTTTTGAATTGGACGACGAGTGAGGGACGGCGAGTGATGCCAGCAGTGTTTCCGTGCGCAGTGAGAAGGTTGCGGACGGGAGGGAACAAGGAAATCACGCTCGAGACACCACACACCGTGTGCGGTTGAATCATGGGTGTCGGCGCAACGAGTCAGGCCGACAGTGGGACTGATCAGGCGCTCGGCAGAACCACCGTTGTCCAAGGGCAGCAAGGTGGGAGGGTGGTGCGCTGGGCAGAAGGAGAAAAGATGTGCTGCAGGCAATTGGTCTGGCTGTTCCTGATTGTCGCGGCGCGGTACAGGCAAGTCTTCCCACTTGTTCATCATGGGCCATGGCCATGGGGCTGGCTTGCTGGACTCCACGGATGGATCATTGGCTATCTAGCCACCTCATCACCCACTTTGGCTCACAAACGCCCAGCTGGTCCATATCGTGACGGGATGAAGAAGCAACAATGACGCTGCGGACGCCACCGAAGTTGCGCCCGTTTGCTCGGGCATTGGACTCGGTCTGCGAGCTAGAGACGAGCGGAGGGACGCAGCCGTCGACGAGAAACGCGCGCTCGCGCAAGCGGTGAGGTGAGCGACGGCCGGCCATGATGCGTGAGAAACGCAGCGCAACAGCACGCAGCGCGACGCCGACGCAGACGCAGACGCAGACGCAGACGCAGGAGATGAGGCACCGAGGACGGAGAACGGATTAGCTCTGCAAAGACTGGAAGTGGAGTCAGGGGGGGCGACTCGTATCGATCCATCTTGATGCTGGAGACGCTGGTCAAATCACGCAAAAGCTTGACTAGCCAGGGCTTCCTCCACAGTTGTCACTTGTCAGGCGTGTGTCAGTGCGCCGCCGGACGATGAGACGATGAGATAATAAGACGATGAGACAATGAGATACTGAGACAATGAGACGATGAGACGATGATACAGACAATTAGACGATGAGACAGACAATGAGACGATGAGACAGACAATGAGACGATGAGACAGACAATGAGACGATGAGGCGATAAGACGATGAGGCGATGAGGGTCCAGCGGAAAGCCCAGCAGCCGTCATGGGGTGATCCCTGGGCCGTCTTCAGTCGAGACTTGGTCTTGCTGCAAGCTCCGTGGGGTCGTCGTTAACCTGTCGTCCGTCCTACCGAGTGTTGCGGAGCAGTCTTCAGTCGTCAGTCTTCAGTCGTCAGTCGTCAGTCTTCCGTCTTCAGTCCTTTCGTCTTCAGTCTTCAGTCGTCAGTCGGCAGTCGGCAGTCGTCACTCGGGCAGTTTCCCTCCATCGGTCGCGACGACATGACTTGCTGGGGACCTTGCTGCGGGAGCGACCGCGCGAATGACATACATGCGACAAAAAGCAAACAAAAGCCAACCCTCGATCGCCCGCAGGACCCTGCGCTCCGTCGCCTAGGATCCAGCTGCCTGTCGGCTGCCCAGGTGTCAGCCCAGGTGCCAGCCCAGCAGGCCTCTCCGACGGGCCAGCGACAAGCGAACGACGGGCGAACGACGAGCGAGTGCGTCGCCCGCTGCGAGTCAAGGGGATAGACATTTGATCAAGAATAATGTTTCGACGTCTCGTCCACGGAAATCATCAGAAGACGACGACGACGACGACGACGACGCCGACATCAGCGAAGCCGACGACCCCAGGTCTTCGGTTGCCCTTTGCACAATCACGCCGCCCGTGCTTGCCGCTTCCGCTGCCTCGGACCACCATCAACAGTAGAGGCTTGCTGGCTGGCTGGCTGGCTGGGTCATGCCGTCGCCTGCCCGGGAGGCCGAAGCTGCTCAGTGCGTCTCGACTACCTCTGACAAGAAAAATTTGAATGAAATAAAAAAAAAAGCCCCGGCTAGCCCGGGATCCGTCGGTCGGAGCGCACGCCGCACTCGAGTTACTGCTTGGTTCCATGTCGACTGGTTTTACGGCACTACACGGCACTGTACGGCACTGTATATTGTACAACAAGAGCAGACCGGTCGTTGTGGGCGTGGAGCTGATCGAGATTTGGAGCCAGGGAGGCCCCGGCAAAGGCTGAACCCGGACGCTCAAAGCGGCGGCTTTTGGCGAACTACACCAGAGTCCGTAAGGGGGCTTCTTCCGAGGCGAACGCGACCTTTGCCTGCCAGCGTAGTAAGCGAGCGAGGTACGGAGTAATCGACCGACAGCCTGTGGCGCACCCCCCGCCCAGCCGCCAGCCCTCTTCTCTCCAGGTCAGACCGGGCAGACGCGAAAAGACGCGAAAGACGCGCACGAAGGCACCGGGGCGCGGCCACACGGCCACACGGCCGAGGCCGTGCTGCATCCCGGACGAGGATGATGGCGGCACATGGCTCGAGCTGGGCCAGCAAGCTGGAGTAGCACCGTACCGTCCTGAAGAAGAGACCAACGCCTATCAATCCATCACTAGGACATCCATGCAGGATCAGAAGAGAACCCTTCTTTTTTAGGGGGGGGGGAGGGGGCGGCTCCACCACGCCAGCCCACGGGTCCAAGGCCGACGTCGCTCGCGGGCGGCTATGGCGCCCGATGAGGAAAGCATCCCTGCCCACCAGCAATACTGGCTGATGATTGATGGAATCAGGATGTAGGGAGGTACCACCACCACCGCCAGACAATCATTTCTTGCGCTTCGTATATGATTGCCCTCTGGTAGCAGAGCAATCCTCGTGTCTCGCTCCGTCGACCTGCAGCGGATTCCTGCCCTGGGAGCCTGCGTGACGAAATAATAATGGAGCCGCGAGCTGCTCGGCCGCGAAAATTTCGCCGCTTGCCCACCCGGGTCAACGGGTGCGCGCAGGGCAGGAAAAACTAGGGTGGATGACGAGCTAGGAAGCTGGTTTGCTGTGTGGTGCTGCTGGCTTGGAAGCTGTCCCGTCACCGATCCCGATTTGTCCAAAATCTCTTGTGCTATCCATCTTTCCGTAGAGGCAGCTCAAGATGGTTGATGGGCGTTCGATTTGCACGGGAGCACTGACGGCAGCGCACTGCCATCCGCGTCAGTCGAGCGCCGCTCCGTCGTCGTTCGTTGGCCGGGGCGTTCGTCTCGTCTCCGCCTGCTGTCAATCCTCGGGCATTAGCGGGCAGCGTTGGGATTGGCATTGAGGCATTGTTGACGCTAACTACGGGTGCCGGGTTGAGCGGAGAGCGATCAACTTGATATGGCGAAAAAAAAAAAAAAAACACAATCGCTGGCTCGCCGGCAACTAGCTCATCAGTTGCTCTCTTCTGT
>JAIFKG010000261.1:0-16809 GCA_020351975.1 Phyllosticta ampelicida | reverse complement strand
CCCCCCCCCACCCGGCCGCAAAAAGCTTGGCTTTGTGGTTTCATTGGGCGGAGCAAGGTTCGAGAGACAGTTGTGGAGGGAGCCGAGGAAGAAAAGAGGGAAAACATGGCTTGCTTTTGCTTGGCTGGGGCGGGCTGCTACTTGACTCGAACGCGGGTCGTGATTGGATTGGATGACATGGCGCAACCGACGCTGGACGGGAGGAGCCACGATGGTTGTGAGGCCGTGGTGGGATGTCCTGGTGTCGGGTGCGCTCGGCGGTGGTGAGGGAGCGCTTGCGTGCGTTTGCGGACGTTGACGTGGTGCGAGAGGCAGATGGGGAGGCGATGGAGTGAGGTGTGGTGGAGTGGGTGCGTGGTGCGAAGACGGGATTGTCCTCCAGGTGGCTGACGGTGATGCCCGTTCAAGCACGAGTCGCCTCTGTCTCCTCCCATGTCTTTCCCTTTAGCTCAATGTCACTCCGTTCTCTTGCTTTTCTTTTGGCATTGCCTTGCTGCGCCATCTGCTGTTCCTTCCTATTCTCTTCTTCGGTGGTTGAAGCGCCCGTCATGTTCGGTTCTTCTCTGGTGGTCATGTCTTCTTTTCAGGAAGTTTGGAGGTGCTGGCAGATGGCTCAGACCTTGAGAATGAAAAAAGTGTGAAGGGGTAGGTGGGTGACCGGAGCTAGCTGCGAGGAGCATCGTGACGCAGAGGCCTGGTGTGTTGAAGTATTGGCAAGAGTGAGAATAAACGGGCCGAGTGGCTCTTTCGACACTCTAATGGAAGGAAAGCGGCAAAGGGAGAAGAGGATGAAGGACGCGCAGAAGGAATAATTTTAGACGAGACGGCACATTCTCAGAGCGTCCGTGGAGAAACCGAGGCCATGGAAAGTTCGGTAAGGAGTTGGAGAGGGAAGTAGTGCGTTATGGGGGAGGAGTGGCCCAACAGTTTGAAGTGTGGCAGAGAAAGGGACCAACTGGAGATACGAGAGCGGAAAGGGAGGGGAGTCGTCAGATCAAAGACGCGGCAAGGGGAGAGGGAAACCAACGCAATGCATACGCCAGCGTTGTGCCTACTGCACGTACTACGGACTGACCCACAGGAGCAAGCGGGAAAGAGACGGGACGCGCGACGAAGCAGGCGGGGCGAAAAGGGACGAACGCAGAAATGGATGGGGAGAGAACTATCATTATACATAAACCCAAGGAGACAGCCAGACGCACGAGACAAGTAAGACGGGGAAATAGACAGGCTAATGACGGTGCAGTACCCACAATCGCCAGTTCCATGCCCAAGACGCCTGATCAGACAACTCGGCGACTGGGTTGCCCTCTTTGGGTGAACTATGCGCATGAACGGATGGGGTAATGGTCGATTGTGGGGTTGCTGTGGGGCGCCAGCGCCTACGCGCAAGCCTGGATCGTGAACCTGGAGCGTTGGAACGGCCTTCAACCCGCTTCGGCTGCTGGCTTCGTGTGTGGCCGGGCCCAGTGGCCATCTGTCTACCGTCTTCGCTGACGATTGCCGATGCTTGTGCTTTCTATTTCTCTTGCCGATTCCGACGCTGTGCTGCATGGATTGTTGGTCAGAAAGCATTGAAGGCTCACGGGCTGGGGAACAGACGTACGCAAAAGGGGGCGGTTGTGCAGGAAGGGGACGACCTGAGCGTGCCAGTCATGATTGGTTGTGGTGATTTCCCGGGGTCGGATAATTGAGGTGAACGTGCAAGAATTTGACATGAAATACCGGGTTGGTTGTCCCAGAACGACTGACGCCTCGTGGGTGCCTTCATAGCAAGGTAGGTTGAAGACTCGGTGACACTACAGCTGACGTGATTCTGACTCGACTAACACTACCTCTCAACACCTGCTCTTGAAAGCTTGTACCAGTTCTGTCTTTTGGAGTTTCATCGTTACCGCAGACTTGTCGCTGTATCTCGTGCTCTTTTGTCGTCGCTATGATCGAGAAAGCCCATCTCTGCACATAAATTGGAATGCATCATATTCCCTTGCATCTGCTGTGTAGGGCGGCTCCTGTGATGAGTAAATGGCTACTTCGGCACTCGCTGGATCATAGCCATGCCCCTCGAAACATAAATCGGTTGAGGACTCGAGTGAGCGAGACCACGAGGACAGGGGCGTTGAGACATGTTTAGCCTCACCACTGGATTGACCATGTGGCAGGCGTTTAGCCCGCTTCAACGCCATCCGTGCTGCCCTGCTTTTTTGGTGCATTAGCATATGTCGCTAGTTTTCATTACTCTGGGGCAAACATACCCTTCCGTTGTTCCGCCAGGCTTACTAAACGCAGCTCTGCAGTGGCCTGCGACGACGCACTTGGAGAGCAAGATCTGGTTTCAGAAATTGCAAGAAGTCTGGAATGGATGAATGAATGAATGAATGAATCCATTTACGTCCTTTATCAGCCACAGGCTATGTAGGACGGGTTGAAGTCTGGAATGGAGAACCTGCCTGATGATGCGCATGGCCTCCGACGAGTCACTTCTGTCGAAAGCACTGGCAAAGAAAAGACTGATGGGTGTCAAGATAGAATTTAGTAGGTAGGGTTACTGAGACCAGCTCATCTCGTCTTCCGAGTGCTGATGAGAAAAAAGAATTATGCTGCGATTCCGTGCACCGTTCCAACATATGTGGTATCAAGTTCCTGCCAGGATCCTTCAAAACATAAACAAGTTGACTGTGAAAGGGCTCTGTTGCCCCTTCATAGTTAGGGAAAAGAAGTATCTCCATGCATGTAATGCCCCCTGGTGCTCGATTTGCCGAAGACAAGGTTTTCGGGTTGCTTCAGTCGATTCTCTCGCTGGACCGGCCAGATAGAAAGTTGGTACTCGTGCTCGTAGCAGTAGAGGACAAACGGCCCTCTGGATCGCCGAATTCTCATCTTAACCACCGATCTTATCGCTTTCCCCTTCCTTTGACTCTCTTGGTACTCACGCCGCCGCTGATTTCGTCGCCGCCGCAAGATGCGCAAGAAGTCTCCATTTTCAACGTCTGCCATATTTCGCTGGCGCCTTGAGCGGAGCAAGCGCGTTGACGTATAGCGGCGGGAGGGCAGTAGGCAGCAAATACGGTGGTGGTGTGGCCGCAAGAGTGCGTGTGAGCGTAGTAGCGGCACATGATGAGTTGTCTTTGGTATTGATTGGTTGCTCCTATGGGGCGTCGTCGTCGTCTTTATTTCTCAGTATCCAATGAATAGTTCTCGAGATACTCAAAAGCAGCGAGCCACACTGTGGAGCAACGCGATTGCGCAAGAGGCCTGGCTTGAGGCTTGGCTGATGGCTCGAGTGGGATGAAAATGCAGCGGTACCAAAGATTTGGCGACTTGCCGAAGCTTGTTTAGGACACAAGAGATAAAGATTCTGACTTGCAGAGCAGCGGCTGACGCAGCTGATTGCAGATATCTTGTAGAGAAGGCTTGAGTTGTAGATGCTTGGTGTCGACCGACTGGATTCGGCTTCCATCTCGGCCGCTCTTATAGTCTTCGGCGTTGAAGCAATATCATAATTCTGCTTCCATTTCTGGTAGTAAATCAGTCAACTTGCATCGTCGTGTTTGATTGCCAAATGATTTGACAGTCTTCGAGAGCCGCAGGACAGATGGGGCGTGCCGTGCCGGCGGCCTCTGCCGGTTGTACCCAGACATTCTACGAGAGCGTAGCATCGAGGCTTTCCCCACTGTGGTTGAGCATGACAGATTTCAGACCAAAGGGTCCCAATGTCAGCGCTTCAATCTTATTGTAGGGCGCTGTGGATGCAGAGTGTAACAGATCACAGCCATGCCATGACCGACTTGAAGACCGAAACGGACACTGGTGCGTCTCATGCAAATAGATTCAGCATTAAGGTAAGCCGACGAGGCTGGAAGAGAGTGCCAGGAAGAGCAAAAGACAGCCTGATAGCGCTCTTGGAGACGACAAGGGCCTGGCTGTGATTTACAAAAGAGACGGTGTTACAGCCGTTGCACAATGGCAAGCGCATTAAGGCGTCAACAAGGTGAGTGGAGGCCGAGGGAGCGCGTGCTCCAAGGCATTGGTTCCAGGTCTCGGGCCGTACTGGCAGACCAAATGGACTTGGAGCGTGACAAAAGAGAACAGGCAAACCATCCAATGTTTGCTACTGACTCGCCCGGACAGAATCGAAGATGCAGTCGGGCATTTGAGAATGCAAGGATGGGAAGGTGCATCCGGCAGATTTGTTTCGCCTGGGTGTTTTTCTTTTTGCGCTTGGCATGAGCGAGCGAGGGAACGTTTGCTACCTCATCCTCAGGGCACTCGTGGGGTGACGGAGCAAATGTGTGGTTTTGGTGGTGCGATGGTCATGAGAAGTCGGTGGTGGGATGAGAGGGGGTCCGACTTTCCACGACAACAGAGTTTGTGAAAGCAGCGGGCGGAAAGTAAACGGCCGTCGGGTTGAAGACGGACATGGCTCCTGGGATGGCGGAGGTGGTAGCTGGTGAGCGGCGCGGACGGCGGCGTGCAGAGGCTCAGCCTGGTGCCGTGCCGTGCCGTGGGAGTGAAATTGGAAGAGACCGAAGTGGTGGTGGTGAGTGGTCCAATCGCCGGACGGCTCGAGGGGTTGACCGCTTCTTTTTTGTTCCCACCAGACACCTCTGACCACTCGCGCTCCACCACCCATGTACTACCACCCGCGCTCAACCACTGCACCCCAGCCCCGGATCAACGCGCAAACGGCCCCCGGAGTGTCGCGAATAATGGCGGCCGCATCTGCCGCGGCCTCTGCTGCCGCTGCTGCTGTCATCTGTGTCTGTATCTGCGCTTGCGCTGACGCTGCCTGAAGAAAAAGGGGAGACGAGCGGCGCAGCAGTAGTTGCGCTGTCATTGTTTGCTTCCCTCAACCACCACATGCTGTATCCACCTCGACTCGGCCATGGAGCCATGCCCGTTCGACGGCGTACAGGGCGCTGGGCCATGTCTTTTGGTTTGCAATGGTTTGCCCTCCACCAAAGGCACACGACGGTGACGCAAGGAGCACAGCGCCATCATGGACCAAATCCACCCTCGGTCAGATCTGGCGATCCAAGTGCCCTATCTCTCTCGCTGCCAGCTGGCATTGATCGCTGTCCACGCGCCTCGCCCTTTTCTTGGGGTGGGAGAAGCGAAGCTTTGAACACGTAGCCGTCAGCTGCAGGCTCCCCTCACCAGCAGCTGGCCGCCGTCATTTTCATCGAGTGCGCTTCGGCAGCCACCGCCAGTCGTGATGGTTATCGCCAAAGCGGCTTGGAGCCGTCCGCCGCTGGTATTAGCCTTTTGATCTCGCTCTCTGTCCGTGGCATCTCAGTATCGTGCTCGCTTGCAGGTCTTTTTTTGGTTAATCCACTTGACCCCCACTGTATTGCTTCCTTTTCGCGACACGCGAGCAGTACCTGTCATCTGAAATCTTCTCTTCGTTTCCCGGTTCTTTTGTACGCCGAGACATAAACAAAGTCCTCAGTTGCGCCGCGTCGACGGCAGCAGCCACACCGCCTGCCGTCAGTTGCCATATAAACTCGGTCACATTGTTGCCGCGCGCGCTCGAACCCTTGCCACAAGGCTCAATGCGTTGTCTGGAACCTCGATACTCAACGAACAAGCCACCAAGCCCTATGAGTGACGTCTTCTTTGATCTGTAAAATCCGCTTGCCTTAGCCAGAATCTGCTTTCCATTGGTCCTGCTCTCTGATCAAAGCCCAGGGAATCGGATCCGGCGCCAACAAGAGCGAGTATCTTTCTCATGTCTTGGAAGTAGAAAACTCTGTCTCTCGCCTCATAGTAATGAGGTCCTTTTAGTTGTTTGGTTGTCCGTCATACTTTGTACGCTGACTATTTCCAGATTTTCCGGGCGACCTGGATTGTTTTTTGCTTTTCTCAAGATACCCACCGCCAATTGTAAAAAAGTCGACGGGCAATTCCCCACCGCATGGTGCTTTGTCTTGCGTACAGCATCTTGTGATATTCCTCGTACACAGGATCATAAGAAATTCGCGACTGAGCGCCATCCGAAATCACTTTGTTGCATCATCCTGGCGTGGTTACACCCGAATAAAGGCCACCGTCAAATTACCGTTTCCTGTGCTCAGGACCCCTGCCAGAGGTAAGAAGGACGGTACTTGTGCCGACTGCTTCGCTGTTGTTCGAGTTTCGCTCCACTGGTCATTGTCAGTACCTCTTCCGCTTGTACCTCACTACGGTGGTCCAACCATAGCTTGTGAGAAGTTATTCGTTCTTGTGTTCTTGTTATCTTTCCAAATCTCTCCTTGCTTGCACGTGGCAGGCCAAATCATCTTTCTCCTTGTGTTGTGGAAAAACGATAGGCCGGCGGCTCCGTCAACACCGGACCTACCTATCATCGCCAACAAGCGAAAGCTCGGACCAATCGGTGTATCATAAGTCCTGAGGACGCGTCCAAACCAAACACCACACAAACTTCACGACCAGTGAACTCGATTGAGTCAGTCCATCGCGTCAAACGAGTCCTGCCGCCTGTCAACATCTGTCTCAAGCCTAAGAGGGACTCTCAGGGTCTTTTACGAAACAAAGATTCACGTTCAGCAATCGCGTTCACCACCTTCAGTGGTTTTGTACTGGTAGCTGTCGCTTCGCCAAAAGGTTAGTACACGCCCGTTCCCTTGCTCATTCTGCTGCTCACGCGAATTAAAAGTGTCTATCCATCGTCCCTGAGCCCTACTGTCAACTGGTCTCAGAAAGTGTCGCCGCTCCAAGGACGCAAGGGCAACCTCCCTTGACTATTGCCTTGGCGAGCTAAACCAGGGACTGTTCCCTCTCTTCTTTGTTGGCATAGAGATATCAGCCTCAAGCGGTAATATCCACTCACTTTCAAAAAAAAGCACACCCTAAATCTCGCAAGTTCACAATGGCATCCTCCGACATAGACCAGAAATATCTCGCCCACATAGCGAGCATGACTTCTGCAACACACCCGCTTTTAGCTGCCCCCTTCTATTCTCTTCTGGGGCTCTCTTCAATGCTCTCTGCCCGGGTCAACAAGGCGAAGAAAATGCGACGCCTGGACCTCTCAAGAGACACGCCTTCTTTGATTCATTACCAGCACATCATATGGCTGGTTCGCGAAGGCCTTGAAATTCTCGAGAACAAAGTCTTGCCCCATACCATGAACGGTAAATTTGGAGCGGAGGCAACTGTGCTGGCGGCGAAGCTTCGCGCTTCCTTCTATCATCTGCTCTCAATCTTCCACAATGAGCCGCCGGTATCCCAGGTTCCCCCGCCCCGATCTTCGTCTCGTGGTGAGACTGCCCCCGGTGTCTTGGGTGTCAGTCACCGACACAACAACAGCAAAAGCTCCATCGTGAGCGAGAAATTCTCGCCCAGAGCAAATCACACCAAATCAAAGAATGGCAGCACAGGCCGCACTCCCACGCTCCGCGACCCGGTAGCCTCAGCTACTTCTGACGCGTCGTTCATCACCAATCCCTATGCTAACAACCGACCGGGCAGCGCCGTCAGTAGCCCTGCGCCGCCACCTGGCCTTGGAGGGCCTACAATTGCGCCTCGGCCTTCTGCTTTTCTCTTTCCCGCCACGAATTTCCTTCCAATTACTGAAAGCCACTTCGTCAACGCAGACAGGGCAGCAACAGCTCTTTTGCCTGGTTCCCACCCGCTGCGTCTCTCGACAGCCGTGGAACATTGTGCTTTCATCTGGGATTGTCTACACGACTTTCAGTACGCTCGCCGACATGCTCGTCAGTCTATCCGTGCCGTGTACCATGCCAAAGAAGGTATGGACGATGAAGACTTTGAAGAAGCGGCCAAGATGGTCGACCAGCTTGGCAAGATCATGAAGCGTCGAAGTTGGGATGGCGCCGTCCGGCCGGTTGGGGAAGGTTTTCCGGAACAAATTCAAGAAGAGACTCAATTGCAGACGGGCCATCTTGCCCAAGAAATCTCGATCGGGGAGGGTGTCGCAGCACAAATCATGCGTCCGCCCATGGAGCAAAGACACCTCACATCACAGGAGCAAAAGGTCATAAAAGCGGGTGGAGGTTCCCGAGGCAACACACACCTCGAAGACTATCTTCGTAAGCACAACGTTTTTCAGCTTTCTCGTCGATTTAAAAAATGGTTGCCGATGAACGTACAGATCCGAAAAGAGAACGACAGAGCCCAGACAAGCCGGAAGTTTGTGCACCCACTCGGTCTCGGGCAAGTCGGCGGTCAACAAGGCGGACCCGGCCGTGTCCTGCCTGAGTCTGACGAGCACGGCGCAACGAAGTGGAGTCGATATGACTTCAACAGCTTTCGCGTGCGCATGAGTGGTGGCTGTGTTCTGGAGCCTGCGACTCCCACTCCCGCATCCCACCCTCCATCTCCAAACATCTCTTCACCTCCCGCGGCGTATACGTCTCCAGCTCCAGCCCGTCTCCGCCCGCGCCCCGCTCCCATTGATACGGGCCTGGCAAACAGAGGCACCAAGCCTCTTCCGGAGACACCGTGCTCGTCTCCCTCCCCTTGCAGCCCTTGTCCACCTCCTCTCGATCTCAACAAGCGCCTGCCGCCGGTACCCCGCTCGTCTCCCTCTCTCCCTCCTTCTGTTCCTGTTGCTCGTCTACCTCTCACTCCTAACATGGGTAAAGAGGCAGCGAAGAGCGAAATCATTGACGAGTACGAGTGGTCACCAAGAGTTAACCGCAACAAGTACCACATGATTCGTAACAAGGGGGGCTTTGCTCGATTTCGAAACGAAGCATTTCCACCGATAGAGGGAGCGCGAATGGAGGGCAACCCCATTTTCACGCTTCTACCAACGAGAATCCAATTGACAACCGGAGAGATCATCATCGTAGAGCACTTTCGCTGGGTTCAGCCCGTGAAGGTCTTCAACCGTCCGGTGTACGAAGCTGGGACGCAGAAGATGGAAGAAAATTCCGTGGAGAAAGCCAAGGAAAAAAAGAGGAAGAATGTCGACTACATGGCCGAAAAAGGCAAGAAGTTGTACGAAAAGCTCAAAGCACAGTTGGCGTGGAAAATGGCCCAAGAGGCTCGCGTTAAGTCTCAGCAACAGCAGCGTGTGTGAGGTCTACAGGACAGGCAGGCTCAGGTTCTTATGGCTTCGATGGCCATGGATTAGACCAAATATCTGGCCTTATGGCGATGGTGGGGGATGGATGAATGAAAACTCGGGATAAACAGCGCAGGGGTAATTGCAAAGTTGTAGACTAGACAGCACAGGATGTTTCGAACCAAAAATCCCCCTTGAATGCAATATCATCGTGGGCAGCAACCAAAGGCGGCGTCGGCTCATAAGCGCAGCTCGTGATTGTTGGACCGAACCTGCGCGGCTGGCTCCGCATCTGACCCGCAGGGGACGCAGCTAAGTTTAACAGCATCCCAATCCCTGTTGCGTTAGCGTCAACCGCCTGCCACATGCATCCCGCACGTCAACCAAGCACTGTGTGGTTAGCTGCCCGCTATAAACACTGACCTAGTCCCGGCCACAAAACAATTCTAGGAGCCAGAGTAGCGCGAGACCCAGCGGGCGCCTCTATCACGGTCCTTGAGGCGGCAGGACAGGTCTACGGGACGATCAAGTCGAGAAACCCCAGAACTAGCGCCGGAAGCAGGCACGGTGGAGCGACGAATGGATTATGGCAGAACGCTAACATGTCATAAAAGGTTTTCCTGGTAGATTCCGCGGCGGAAACAAGGGTGCGTGGGCTGGCTGGCGGGCTTACCCTTTGCTTAGGTTGCCTGGAGCCAACACAATCTAACCTGACAGATGGGCAGGTGAGGGCTGATCTCATGAGCAGCGGACCTTACCTCATCAAAGAGCGTGGTTTGTTGTAAGGTCAACAGCTTTTCGGCGGCTCCCATCTCTACATGTCTTCACGATCTGGTACCTGTTCAACAGTCCGACGCGCCGCAGCAGAAACAGTCATCTTTGCTTGGTGCGCACGCCATTGTCGCTGTGGTGGCACTGAAGGACGCCCGCCCACAGCCCTTCTCCTCGGTTCATCTCTGAGCCTAGCCCTGGCCGCCGGAGCCACCAGACGCACCCGCGCCTGGCTGTCAACGGGCGGCTGTTTAGGTTTTATCTTTATATTGTTCAGGGTCCCTTAGGTGAGCCATTACTGCTTTTGTGCTAGCTTGACCGCGCCCTAGGGCAGGGAGGTCGACCCAATGGTTCATACTAGAAGCGTTGGTTTAGCACCGCATAGCAAAGCAGAGTCTGTTTCTGTCCTATCCCACCCGACTCATTCCCCCCGCTGTTTCCCGCATCTACTTAGATTTGCGGGGCTGACTTATCTTTTCTTTTCTTTTTTTTTTTTTTTTCAAATTGCTCTTTGATTTCGTTCCTTTTCTTCGTTCTCATTTCGTGTGGTCTGGTCGCCATTACTGCTTTTTGTCCGCTGCCTAGGGCCAGAGTCAGGTGCTCGCTTGTTTGTTGCTTGGTCTTCTTCGGCGTTAGCTTGACAGGTCCCTTTCATATCGCTACGGCCATCCCGTCTATTTTCTTTTCATCGGGACAATCGAAGCGACGACGAAACCTCGTTCGATCAGAAGCCCTTGACCTGCGGCATCGACAAGGGATCAGCATACTTGCTTCATCCGACCAGGACACCAATTTTTTCCTTGCGACTCGATGTGACAAATCTGCTTAGGGGGACCACCAAAGGCGATCAGCAAGTCCTGAGTTCTTTTCGAGGATTGGGGTGCAGGAGAGGCGCCCTTGTTGCCGTGTGGTGTGGTTTTGGTTTTTGGCCTGACATAGCGGCGAGCAAGGACCGAGCCGAGACGAGCAGCTGAGTTACCGTCCAGCGGATACTGTCGACCAGAATCCTTCAGGACAGTCGCCTTGCTGCTGCGTCGAATCATAAACTCTGGCTAGCAGACGGGAGCAAGTGCAAAGCGTCAAATCGCGATCTGACAGGAGAAGAGCAAGGGGAAGGATGGACTTTGAAGAAGCACGGCAACATGCCGCTACCAACCAGCCAGGCAGTTCTCAGCCCGACGTCAAGCGGCACACCGCTTGTGACGGGTGCCGTAAGTGGACTTTATTTCTTTTGTCTCTCCGTTTTGACATCCTCCTAAAGGCCTCTTTGCTACCGGAAAATGCTACAGCATGAACAGCGTGCGTTGTTTCGAATAGTCTGAGGTTCTCGTTAGAGAATCATCCTCTAGGATTAAAGGCTGATCCTGTGTGTATTCTCCGAGAAGCAAGGGTATTGCCCATATTTGCTGCCCTGCCTGTCCTCTCTGTCTACATCCACTGTTATCGCGACTTCGCGATACACCATCCGTTTTCTATTGGCGCAATGCCTGACTCAACCCTCCGTCATGCCAATCATTTTTCTTTTTCCCTCTTCACAAAATCACGAAACTGACCCTCAACCGCCTCCAAGTCTTTCATCGATTTCCGCTGCTAACGGTATCTCCGCAGGACACCGCAAGCTCAAATGCTCGGGCGACAAACCACAGTGCGGGCGCTGCGTGCGCGAAAAGATCAGCTGCATCTACTCACCACAGAAGCAAATGGGCCGGCCGCGAAAACGCCGGAGAGACGACGTCTCATCAATCGCCCTCTCGCCCACACACCAACATGGCGGCAGTGGTGGCCGCCCCATCATGATGAGCGACGCTGCCGCTGCCAGTGCCTCACCAAGTGCCCTGAGGCACATGGGCGGCGTGAGCAACGGAGGTGGAGGAATCAACAGTCATCATAGCCCCTTCACGCCGCCATCAGTCGGCCGCCAGGAACTCGAGGTGCTGGTGGCGGGCTTCGACGGCGGCGTCTCCACGAGCTGTAGCAATCCTGGAGTGCCGGCCAGAGCCCTCATGTACTCTGGATTCGAAGGCTTCAGCTTCGACGCCGACGAGGTTGCGGCAGCACCGGTGGCAACGTCAGTGGCGGCAGCCGGGGAAGACATGATGGGTTTCGGCAGTGTACCTGAGCTGGAGCCTGGTTTCTCGCTGAATCCAGTGCTGGACATCTTTGGCGGCGACGGGGCTGCGGATGTGGGTCGCCAGGGCACGCAGTTCGACCAGCATCAGTCGCAGAGCCTGAGTCACAGTCACAGCCACAGCAGGCAATTCTCGCGTGAATGCACGAGCGCGGGCGGGTCTGCGACATGTTCGAGTAGTGAGTTTGCGCTTTCGTTGGCGGCCTCACGAGTTGCTGACAAAATATGCTTCAACAGACTTGTCGATAGATGGTACTTCCTCTTACCATACGCCGCCCCTATTACCACAGCACCACCAACAGCCTCTCATTATGCCGCCGCTACAGCCGCAGTGTGTCTGCCTCTCCAGCATGTACCTTACAATGACATCACTCCATTCCCTCTCGAACCACGATTTCCCGTTTGTACTGCCTACGCTCCGCTCCGCCATAAATACCATCGCCGCCATCATCCCATGTCCGCAATGCCCAAAGCGGGCTGCCACGGCAACGCAGAATCTCCAAATGCTCGTCACTCTCCTTCTCACAGTCGTGGAAAGCATCCGCTCCACCATCTTCTCCATCGACGCCGAAGCAGCCCGCGTGGAAGCCGCTGGCGCAACAAAAGTGATGGGAATGGCAGACATCGAAGCCCCAATGCACATACACACAGGCACGCCAGACTGCCCAGCACGGTTCAGTATGGAGCTGAACGGGCCGGACTGGCGGCTGTTTGTGCGCAAGGCGCTCAGGGACCAGATCGTAGGGTCGCCGCAGTATCCAGGAGATCGGACACTCTACGGGATTTTGATGAGCCTCGAAGACAGGCAGCGGAGGTGGCATGAAGACCCTCAGCTGAACCGGATGCGGCAAAAGATGTTTGGCGAGCATGCGACCCACGACCTCATGGTGGAGCCGGAGAACAGGTTGTGCATCAAATACATTGAGCATATCCGATTGGTGATTGATATGCTGGCGCTGGATGTTTGAGCATGGGTTGCTTGTTGTCTGGGTTCCAAGTTTGAGCGACTTGCGTTGGAAGCGTCCTTGTTTGATCTGTCGCGTCGCAAACGCTGGGCTAGAAGGTTTTGCAAGTATTTGACCTCTTGCGCTCTCATCAATGATTTCTCAGTTTGGCCAGCGCAGCTTCAATGCCTTCGCTGAGCTCTTCGTCCGCTCGTCTCTTGTTGTTGGGTTTGTTGCTGTTGCTAGGGGTAGCCATATTGCTCGGAGCGCTAGGCTTGGTGGTTGAAGCGCTCGGCTTTGGCGCTACACCGTATTCAGCCTCAAGCAAGGCCTCTTCTTCATCCTCACCCGGGTCGATGGCATTGTCGGCTGTAGCTGCCGAGGCAGGAGGCCTCTCTGACGGCTGTCTTGATTCATTTGGGGGGGATGTCAATTCGTGTTCGAAAGGCAACTTTGATGCAATTCCAAGACGTGCTGCGACCCTAGGATTTGGTGTATCTTTCTGCATTTGTCGTGCGCGATTCAGGGGCACCACATCGTTAGATGTTCCCTGTTTACCGGCCTTTGGGTTTCTAAACGGTTCGCGGACGAAGTTGCACCATCTTTGGACTTTTTTGTCTCCCCATCCTGCGACTAGAGAGACTTCTTCAGCGTGGGCATTAATGGCAGTTCTCAGGCTGCCGAAATTGGATACAAGGCTGACAGCATCCGTCTTGTTGATACTTCGAGGCGTTGTGATGAATTCGACAAGCTTCTCGGAGTAGTTGCTTGCTTGGTGGGCGCGAATGCTTGTCGGTGCAGCATGCTCATAGGTCTTATAGAGCTCCAAGTAGCGGCCGGCTTCTTGAGCGCTCCAGCAAAGCATGATGGTCACGTTGTTGATCAATGATGTCTTGGACAGCTCTCTCAAGACCCCTTCGTGATTTTCGATATCGACCATGACAAGCAGGATGCGAAGGTTGTACTTTCCGGCCAAGGCTTTGATTCTGGAATATATGTACTCGGGATGCAGCCGGTGGTATCTGTATGAGCTCAGTATTTGGAACATTACATTGCGAAGGATGTTGTACTTGAGAGAGAGAAACAGAGCACATGTGGTCGCCCCCACGGTATAGTCCGGGGCGATGTCCGAATACTCCCATGGTACAGCTCTGTGTTACCACTGTTCAGCAAAGCTGCCTTCGCACTTTAGCTAGGAAACCCGATCCTACCGAATGCTGTTTAGGATGGGATTTCCTCTCTGGCGAGGCGAGACTAGAATGGAAGAAGTGGTGTTGCGTGAGGGCAGGGCCTGCGGCTTGGGCTGCTGGACTCTAGAGGCGTCGTGGGCCATTCTGGATGGTGTAGAAGAGACTGCAGCTCGGCATGGACGTTGTCGCGCGCTGCAAGAATCCCTGCAGACAGCCGAGAGAGTGTGTGCTGGAATTGCTGGCTGGACAGCCGGGTTTGATAGTGATGCAGGTAGTGGCAGTGACTTGTGGTGTCCTGGGAGGCAGTCTGCAGCTTAGTCAGAGGCGCGGGATGCGGATGAACAAGAGCCAAGGCCGAAGGATGAGAGGAACGCCCAGCCCGAGAGGCCCGAGCCTTTCCCTTTCCCATTCTCAATCAGCGACTTCCCTCTCCGCCGCCGACCACGCCCTGCTCTTACAACCACATCGCTCACCCGTCGTCTGCTCCCACGGCCAGGTCACGCCCTCCATCATTCGGACCTCTACCTCGCCTTACCATCGCATCCGACGCGAGTCCACCGGCTGATGAGATAAAAGAGTTGCGACACCGTGGGCTGCGTCGCCGCTCTACACGCCGACCCCTCTGCCACCCGCGCTCTGCATCACCCATCCTTCGCCCTCTGCCACCCGCGCGTACATGTCCGAATCGTCCTTCTCGCCTGCCTCTCCCCCACAACACTTCGCCAAGTCGAAGCAGCTGTCCAGCACGACCTTGAACCAGCAGCCCAACACTCCGACCTCAATACTTTACATGTCTTCCTTCGGTCAAAGCCAGTCCTATGATTCAACCGCTTCTACCTCAGCAAAGGGACAGGGCTTGACGCCTCCTTCGTCGGCAAGCATGTCGCGATCCTCGCAGCAGTCCAACGTGGCGTCGTTGAACGTCTTCCCGACGCCGTCTAGCATAGCCGGAATTTCTTTCGCTTCCAAGAATGAGGATGGCGAGTCGGGCCAGACAGGTGACAAGATGGCGGGTTTTGAAAGCGATACACAGCGTCAAATCGCTTCGGGCGGCGACAGCGATCACCGGCACATGGGTCATGATCGGACAGGCACGGGCCCATCCACGAGCGAAGGTGTTGGCTTGGGCCAGCTCACCCCTGGTACCGGCTTCTTCAAGCTCAGTGAGACTCGTAAGGTCCCCAAGTTGCTGCAGTGCTGTAATATGCGCAGACGTTTGTTAACGGTGTCTCGCGAATAGCGTACACAAAGTCGCGGCCTCACGTATCGCAGAACCTTGTGTCGCTCTATCGTCTGGACGACATCACCAAGAGCGTTGCTCGTTTCGATCTTCAGAGTGGTGAGAAGCTGCACAGGCTGAGAAAATCTTACGAGGGTTACGTCAAAGAGTTCAAGCTGTCGGGTGGCAAGAGCAAACCCGAAGCGAGAGAAGACCAATTGCTGTCCCTGGTGCAGATGCCTGACGAGGAGTGGCATGCTCAGCGTGTTCATGGCAAAGAGCTTGAGCGTGGAGTCAACCCACTGATGGAAAAACTCAACAAAGCGCTAAAGATGTCGCCCGGCAAACTGCCTCCAAGCGAGGAGACTAAGTGGAAGTCAAGGATCGGTGCAGACGAGCCTTCTCTCAAGCGACCCGGCGGGGAATTGCTAGACAATGCTGCTAAGAAGGCTCGGATCGGCCAGGGCTCGCTGCAGGGCCGCTCATCGGCAACGTCCTCTCCAGCCTCAAGGCCTTCCGGCGCAGCCAAGCCCGGAGTCGTCCGCCCTGACCGCGCCGGGAAAAAGCGCAGCTACGTTGAGTCGAGCTTTAGGGGCTACGGCGAAGGATTTGCGGATGATGACTTGGCCGATTCCACTGGCGGTGAAGACGATGGTCGCGGAAACGCCAACAAGAAGAAGCGTCGAAAGGTACGAGGCGTCCAACTTCCTTGATTCGATCTGCACATGCGCATCCGGGACCACGACTAACCAGGTTTGGAAATACCAGGACTTTACTGCTGGCAGTCCTCTCGGGTTCAATGAACGCCGTGGAAGTTCCAATGTTGGCTATCAAGCCGGCATGGTGGGGGTCAGGCAATGATGGCAAACCTCGTTGCATCCAGTATTATCAGCAACTGCATTCGGCAGGCTTTACAGATCGTGGCCTGGGCGCTTGCCCTCTCGAGCGTGCGACAGCACGAGGAGCTATCATACTTACCAACGACTGATCGGACCCGATGTATGAGGCGACGTCTGCCTCGCCCTGGACTTGGCAATCTCTTGCGAACGTCCACAAAAGAAAAGAAAAAAAGACTCCCGAGCATTGACCGTGCGGAGACGGAGTTAAATTGCTTTTGCATTCAGTTTTGGCTAATTTTACGTATACCCGCTTTGAGCGTCTTTCAAACCCCAATGGCATGCATTTCAACTGAAGGAGCACAATCAAACCGGGGATCCAAGGGCAAGGCGTTTGGTGTTTTCGACTCCCCGACAAAACTTTCGAAAAGGTTCGGGATGCGATTTAAAGTGGATTCTCACTTTAGCTCTCATATTCTTTCATATCCTCACATTGCTTATCTTTGTAGGTACCCGGTGCTGCTCTTCTAGCAGCTGAGCACACGAATAGAGGGTCGTGATTTTCATGCGTGTTTCTTGGTAACGCCCTGCGAGACCTCTTTTTCTCTGGCTGTGGGGCTTCGAAAGGTTTCTTCTGGTCTCGATGCAGGTTTTCTTGTAGCGGTTGCTTGTGCCGCCCGGGGAGGGGGG
>JAIFKG010000259.1:0-36756 GCA_020351975.1 Phyllosticta ampelicida | reverse complement strand
CCCGCATGCCTCCCCCAACCCCCCAAAAACACCCATTCTAGCAATGAGAACGGACGCTAAGTCCGCATCAGTTTCGATTGCTGCAGACGGCTACCTGTACTTCACCAACAACCAGCTGAATTTGGCCCCCAATTTCAACAGCGGCGTTGACAACAGGCGGAAGCCTTACTCGCTGTTCAGAGTGCCGCTGCCGGACGGCGGCAGGAAAATCATGTTACGCTGAGAGTAGTCTGGCCGGGAAGAAACGAGGAGGGGCCAGGAAAGAGTGAGGGGGGAAAAAAAAATACAAATGAAAAAGGGTGTCGTGCTGCGCGCATTTAGTTCAGTTGACAAACACCTCGCGCAGAAAGCTGCAAGCTTTCTTATTCCTTTGAACTGGGAGCACGCAGCATCATCGCGTGTTCTAACGTTTGTGTAAACACCATCATCTCATCGGTTCTCGGAGGACCAAATCTCGAGTTACGATTGAAGCTATGTAGGAAGGCTACTCGACGGACATTCATATCAAAGGACAAGAACGCTACACATTACCACAGGAAGCAAAGCGTAGCTTTGATCGAGTTGAGAAATACCATCATCCAGCAAAGTCCCCAGGACTAGACGTAGATCATCCATCTTCTATTGCTGGCACTGCAGTCGGACCAACACATAGATGATGCACAACTAGGAAACCCCCTTGAATACCTGTCTGCTCAGTACCTCGGCCTTCCCTCATTCCAACTACTCTGGTAGCCCGTCTCCTCCTTGATCAGCTGCTGACTTGGACTATCCATGTGCCCAACGCCACTCAGCCTATTCGTCGCAGACACGCTGCGCGTCGCTCTGTCCTCAATCGCGGCCACGGCGCCAACCCACTCCCAAACGCGGCTCACGTCGCCGCTCCTGCTCTCGCGGACGCTAGGTCTGATGTTGGAGTTCTGCTCGACCTTGCGCTGCACCCTCTCCCACAGATTAGCTCTCCTCTTAGCCGAAAACTCGTCCCGGAGCACGTCATCGCGGAGCTGCGCCATGGAGATGAAGCTTTCGGGGAACGCCCGCGGGTCTTGCGCGTGGAGCGCTGCTTGCACGGCCAGTTTGTCCAAGGCGATCTTAGCCAGCGTCTTGGCTTTTTCCTCGGTGGTGTATCGATGGTTGATAGAGGCTTTCCCATAGACGTAGAGGCCGAACAGTGCGACTATGCTCATAAGCGTCCAAAGATGTCTGACCAACGCGAGTCGGACGGATCGTCGGGCGGCGCAGGTGAGTGACATTCGGGCGAGGCTTGTGGAGGCGAGGAAGCGTCTTCCAGTTTCTCTGTTGAGTGGGCGACACCGTATCTGGTTAGTCACGGCCATAATTCAGTAGGTTGCATCATAGATAGTGTATGAGACAGAGGATGGACTTACCCGTCGACCTTGCTTTCAACCTCATCTAAGCCAGTAATTTCTCCAATGGCACTGGACCAAAGATCATCAAACTCGCTCTCAGACATTCCCCGGCGACGCTTGGCGGCCATTTCTAGCTTGAGGTCCGCCTCGTTGATTTCAGGGCCTGTAGCATGCTTTCCGGTGTCGTCCAAGAGATCACCGCACTCGAATTTGGAGTTCCGTTCGCGCAACTCCTCAACAGCGCGATCAGCCACGGCCTTGACTTTGCGGGCCTTTTCGCCATCGGGCTCGCAGGTTGGTGCCAGGGGCACCAGGCCATTGAAAGAAAGCGGATGAGGCCTCAGGACGAAGTCGGGATCGCAGGTCGTCTGAAGCTTGGGGTAGCAGTAAGCGTGCTGAGGGCAAGGTTCGCACTGGGGTTGAAGAACTTCGAGTGGCTGTGCCCATTCGGGAATTTCCATGCCAGCAATAGAGGTCGATGGCCTACCAACGCCGCAGTATCCAACCTCAAGCTTTTCCTGCCTCCACCACGTTGCAAAGCCGCCAAGAAGTGCCACAAGAATCGCCCATGGGGCGGTCTTTAGTGCAGACGGAGTTTGTCGAGTGACCTGTCTTCGACGAGGGGGCAAGATATCCACCTCTCCGTTCCTCGCGCGCTCCCGCACTAGCTCGAGCTGCTCCTCGGGAGTGAATTCTTCGCCAGCGTCTTGTCCCACCAGGGCGTCCTCTTCGCTGAGACTCTCCCGCTCTGAGACCGGGCTTGGCTCCTTCTTCCGACGAAGTCTCGGAGCCTCAAAAGTTCTGGAAGAGGGCACCGATACATCCTCCTCTTGTTTGACGTTGACATAATCCGTCTTGCGCCTGCTTGAAGATTTGCGTCGTTCTTTGAAGTCTTCGCCCTGTGTCCTCCTCCGATCCCGATCGTAGACCCTAGGCTCTGGTGAGCCGCTCTGAAAAGGATTATCTTGGGTGAAAGGGCTGCCGTGGTCATCCGTTTGCTGGAGCTGAGGGGTATTCGCCGTCGAAGGCCTTGATCGTCTTGATGGCGGCGGTTGCTCGTCAACCTCGTACTCTTGAGCACGAGCATGCTTGTGTGAAGAGCGCATAGCGGGTAGACGCTGCGGCTGGTCGCGCGCAACGGGAGTGAGATCTGGGTCCGGTTCAACAGATGCGGTTGTGCGTCGAGTGCTTCTTCGCGCAACACTAGGGGTCACGGAAGGTGCCTCGCTCTCTTCTGTCTCTATTCTGGCCGTCCGCCTCGTGCTGCGGCGGGTAGCGTTGGAATAGTAGGATGAAGCCTCGCTGTCGGCGGTTGGTTCCCTGGTCGAGCGACGAGTGGTGCGCCGAACACTTTCTGCAGCGTGCAAGGGCGGCACTTCGCTCTCATCGCTTTCTTCCCCAGCTACACTACTAGCGGCACTGTTCTCCCTGCTTGAAGAAGCGTCAATGATTCCGCGAGCTGAGCGCTTCGTCCGCGAGCGCGCAGCCAGCTGTTGTTGAGCGTGGGGCAGGACGTGTTGGTTGAAGAGGGCGACCAGCTCTGGCTTCTTTGCGGAGGAAGAGTATCTGACATTGTGCTGAATGAGGATGGAGCGTAGGCGCGGTACGGTGATGGAGTTGGGATCAAAGCCCGGAAGAAGATGTTCTTCTTCCATGCTGTCATGGCGTGGCGAAGAACGTCAGAGGTGTCAGGTAAAAGCAGAGTGCAGCTCGGATGCACCGGAGCAGCTCTGCAAAGGAGGTGAGTGGGCGGTCGGCGATTCGGTATGTCGGAAGGCGTCGACACGTTGGTGCAGCAGCCCTGTGTGAATAGTGGAGGGTGGAAATGGGTAGCAAGAAAGGCGTAAACATGGCCACAGCGTCTTTGGTCTTGGCGTGTTGTCGCTGGGCAACATGCACGGTGGCTTACTAAGCCATAGAATGTCTACATGGTTGTCATCTCCCTCTCTTCCCTGTTTTCCCCAGCCAACTGCGTTCGCCCGTACAAGACGTGTCCAAGACCGTCCCTGCGCGACAACCAACAAGATTCCAACTCCATCCACCACTGGCTATCATGGGAGCTGAACGCTTGTACCCTTCTTCTGCAGCATCTCGCCAAGTACGGGTTGTTTTACAAACCTCCTACCTGTGCAATTATCCACCTGATAGTCTTGGATCAGATCCCTGCACTTTTCCTTCGTTGTTGAATTAATCAAGTCTCTCCCATGCAGTTGTTTTCGATCCAGTTCGCCATCTATTTGTTCGTAACCTCTCCTGAAAGGTGTCACAAGCATCGTGCCATGTCTAGGCATGCTTTTCAAGGTTTTGCTGCAGAATGACCTTCTCTATCGCCTGCATATTCCCTATAAAACGAGAAGTAGATCATCGACCTGTCTCCAAACGATCAAACATGGTGGTTGCGGTGGGGTTCCAGCTGTAGGGTGGCCCCCAGACAGCCCAACTCGGTTCGTGCTGCCATGTCCTAACGACAAGCGATTGGTTGCGCATACGACAGGCTCCAGCGACCGGTCAACCAGCAGTGAGGCGGCTGCTTGAGGCAAACATGGTCAAAATGCGAGTCGCATCGCGGCTTCAGAGCATGTGAGTGGGCTTGGCTCACGTGAAACATGGAAAGAGCAGGCGGAAGACAAAGCCCACGGACGCTAGAAGATCTGACGTGAAGCAGGCCACGTGCAGGGACATAGCACAACCCAGCCTTGTTGGAGCTGGGGATGACTGGGACAGTCCCGGAATCGAGCGGACAAGACCCGCCCGCGTTCCCTGTTGGACGGGCCGTTGCGGGCGACAAATTGCCATGGCCGAAGATGTGAAAAATGCCATCCGAACCGCTGTCGCAGGAGCAGACGGGTACAGCCGCTTGTCAGGGGACATTGGGCAGACACGAAAAGGGCGCAACGCCCAACGCAAGAGACGTTTCAACATGGACCAGCCGTGGTTCGATGAAATGTTTGCTGCTCTGGGCACAGCCATGGGATCGACCGTGGTGTTGTCAGCGGCAGGCAGGCAGATGTGAGGAAGCGCATAAGGGCAGACCGGTGATGGATAGGCAGGCAGGCAGCAAAGCCACAAATGCCCTGCAGTCTGTCTGACGGCGGCCATGTACGATGGCCAGTGGCTGGCGGGCTCGCGGGCCGTTTCAAGTCATGGGGGGATATGGTCTGTAGGGGTCGACCTGTTGGGCAAGAGGCTGCGTCGATTTCAACCATGTTGGCGTGCGGTAACCCCAACGCTGCGGATTGAGGCGCGTCGAGGGGGCTGGGCTGACCACCGCACCATGAGGCGAAGGCGAACTCCCAGCTGTGATCTGTGATATGTGATCGGAGGTCTGCGATGTACATGTATCTGCCGCTAGCACCAGACTCTAGGAGTACTCGACTGGAGGTTCCTCGATGCAGGCGTACGTCATATGATCCTCCCCAAGAGAAGCTCACAGAACTTGAACTGGGGAGCTTCCGGTGCCCAAGCAGAACCTGCTGCTCCTACTCCTGCACCTGCTCCTGCACCTGCCCTGCTCCTGCACCTGCTCCTGCACCTGCACCTGAACCTCTCGCCCTTTTCCGCTCGTCACTCCCGCCGTCCCGTCCGTCCCTCTTCACCTCGCATTCTGCAGCAGCAGCAGTTCTGCATTTGATGTTTCTTTGCTCTCCTGCATTTTGGCAACTCGTCTCTCCATTCTCTCGTCGCGTCGAGGCACGCACTCCATCCGTCGGCGCCTCTGAGGTTGCCTCGCATTCCTCATCCTCTCCCGCGACCTTTCGACCCGTCTGACCGACGTCCCCATCCAACCATCGTTGCGCCCGCTCGGCAATCCTCTTCACGGACCTTGGCTGGCCCTTTCCCTGCTCCACTACTTGGCGTTGACTGCATCCATCACCTGCCATTTCCTGCTTCTTCAAAACTTAGCGCCTTCCACTTCTATTGCGACTGCCGTTGGCTCGTTCTCCGCACTGGTCGTCATGTCAATCATCTACAAAGAGCGCGAACGTGAGCGCGAGCGCGAGCGCGATTGGGACGCCGCCTCCCACAGCTCCCGCCGTCCTGGTTCTACCGTGATACGGCGCTACAAGGCACCCGACCGATCTTCCTGGCACGACGAAGTCGATGTCGAGGAAACGCGCATAGTCACCAGAGACCGGGACTCGTCTCCGGCCGTGATTCGAAGATATGTCGATGACGACCGTGACGTAACAGAGGTGCGCGAGTATCGTTACGTTGGCGAAGAAGAACCGGGCTCTCCCCGTCACGAATACCGCATCTCTGTCGAGCGCGAACGTTCACCTTCACCGCCGAGAGTCCGCCACTACACCATCGAGCGCGAGGTCGACGACTCCAAAGAAGCCTACGCGCTTGAGAAGTATTCGAAATCAACAGAGTTCTTCGCCCGTCCGGATCCCCTGCCGCAGCCCATCGTCATTCATCAAGCTAATCCGCAACCCATCATAGTACAAGAGGCTCCGAAACGGCAGCAGATTATTCTGAGGCGCGAGGAGCCTCAGTACGAAATCATCGAGCGGTCCGAGGTCGACGATCGACTACGGCGCGAAGATGACTACTACTATGAGCGGAGAAGTCGCAGGCGCCGCGGCGACGACGACGACGACAACGACGATGATCGTGGACGCCGTCGCGGTCCACGTGATCCATCGCCTGACCGTGACTGGTACAGCGACGACGATTATGAGTACGTGAGGAGGTCCACTTCCTCTGACCGCAAGCATGGCAAGAATCATCGCCGGCACATTGCCGAGGGTCTTGTGGCTGGCGTTGGCGCATCCGAGCTGCTCAGGCATCATCGTCGCAAGCAAGGCGAGAACCCCGGTCCTCATCTGAGACAGACCTTGGGCTATGGTGCTTTGGGCGCTGTTGGTGCTGAGGCCCTGAACAGGGCAAGAAGTCGCATGGGTGGCTCGCGCTCCAGGTCTCGTGAGGGTCATCGTCGCAAGCACAGATCCAAGTCCAGGGGAAGGAAGATGGCGGGAGTTGCTGCGCTCGCAGCTCTGGGTGCCGTCGCATACGCTGCAAGCCGCAACAACAAGAACGCTGAGGCTGTGATGGAGCGTGCCAGCAGATCAAGGCGACGTCGGCACTCTGCTTCCGAAGGAGCCTCCGAAGAGGAATATAGCATGTCGCCCTCTCCGGAAAGGTCTTCCAGTCGTCATGGGGACCCCGAACACCGTAAACGCCGTGTGGCTCAGGCTGGCCTGGCCACTGCTGCGGTTGCCGGCCTTGTTGACCGAGTTAGAAGCAGGTCTCGCAGTAAAAAGGGCAAGAAGTCGCGGAGCCGGAGTCGGGCCCGTACAGGCGGCCCCATCGCTGCCGCTGGTTTGGGCGGAGCGGCATTGGCAGGCCTTTACGAAAAGAGCAAGGCTAAGAGGGAAGAGGCCGCTATGGGAACGGGAAGGGCAAGATCAAGGTCAAGGTCAAGATCTAGATCCAGGTCGGTACCCTCAGGATCGCGAAGGGCTTCCGCGAGTGACCCAGCTCTTGTAGTATACGGCGGTGATCCCATCTACCCCGAGCCCGGTGCCAGGGGTCGTCGTCGCCGCTCTGGGAGTCTTGGTTTTCAAGATGACCCTGCCGACTATCGCGGACAACGCCCAATTTCTCCTGGTTCCGACTCAGACCGAGGCCGTCGACATGGGTCCAAAAAGAGCCGCAGCAGAAGTCGTTCCAAGGCGGTGGCTGAAGCCGCCGCTCTTGCTGGTGTGGCCGGTGTGGCCGCCCACGAGGCTGCGAAGAGGAGGGAGCGAAAGAAGGCCGGGAAAGAGAAAAGGCGTAAGGGCTCGCCTCTCCGCGCATTTTCAGATGCCCCAAAACTGACGCCATAACAGACAAAGAGGATAGGCATAGTCCGGACCGCTATGCATCTCCCTACGCCGAAGGCTACCCATTAGACCCCAACTACCCTGGTGGAGGATATCCTCCGGTTGCTGGTCCTTATTACCCAGAGACCAACGCCTTTCCGCCTCCGCCCGGTGCAATGTACGAAGCACACAACACGGTGCCGGCGCCGTACAATCCAGCTGACTATGGACCGGGTGCTGAATATGTTCCCGCTGAGTATCCGCCCGAGGGTCCTGCGCCGCCGCTCGTTCCCCCGGACGTGCAGTACCAACAAGAAGCGCCGTACTTTCCTCCTCCTCCACGCGAAGCGGCTCCGGAACTTGAACCAGAACAACTCTATTCTGACCCGCGATACATGCGCGGAGATGACAATGTGAGTGCTCCGTCCGCTTCTGAGCACGCCAGTCGTGGTGGGTCCACCGCTGTGGAGTAAACCTGTCCGCAGCTGACTGACATACTCTTGTCCACAGATGGTCTAAATCCGGAATACCGACCTTCATCAGCACCACCCCCCTCCAAATCGCCCGGCAAGACTGTCCAATTCGATCTACCGGAACCCACGGATACGCCAGACAGTGCTCCGGAGGATTTAATCGACGAATACGTGGAACCTTACGAGGATTTGCGGGGCCGACGTCGACCAAGACGACCGCCACGAGAAGCCGACTACTGCGACGATCCTTTGATAGACCGACCACCGTCTCGCCAGGAACGGCGACGTACCAATCGTCGTTCTGCTTCCATGTCTTCCATTTCCTCGGGTGAAACGATAGACTTACCTCCCCGCTTCGACCGAACTGGACGCCCTGTCCCGCAAAGGGGCGAGGATCCACTAGCAGACAAGTTTGAGGACTTTCTTACTGGGCGGAACACTGCCGGCAAGATTTTCCAAAAGTTTACAGGCGACTTTTTGGGCAAGCAAGGAGATGGCTCACCTCGAGACAGACCCCGAAGATGAAAGCAAGCTTGGCACTGAACGAGGTTTTCTTCTCACAGCACGGCGAATAATGAGATTTTTCTTTTTCCTTTGCTCTTACAGATATCCCAGTTGCTACTCGAAATGTAGCAGGCCCATACCGGTCAAACATGGCTTATAGACGCTGGTCACGATGACGAATACCTCAGACTTTCTTTTCAATACTCCGCTTTCACTTTTCCTCTTTTTTGGTCGTCACAGCGATATGGCAGCAAAGGTTGCAATGGCAAGGGCGAAATCACTCAGGGTATGCGAGATGTCGCTTTGGGTGGTCTCGGTTCACACATGCATGCAGTTGGATCAGATGTTTTGGCTTTTCGACAAAACTTTTTCCTCTGCCCTTCCAAGCCCTCTCTTTCCTCTTTCCCTCTTTACTCTGCTACTTGTCCGTGTTGGACCACTATATATCATTATGGCCACGAATCATGAATGGAGATACCAAATATCACATGTACCCATTGTATGACTGCCAGAAGCGAAGCGAAGCGAAGCGCCGTCTCTACTCTGTGCATAGATAGCTCTACACGAAGTACACGCCGCTAAACAAATGACTCACTCGCTAGATATAAATAAAGGGACTAGCGATTTCGTGCATCTACTAGCCAGCCACCCTGAAGCTTGGAGGGCCAAGGCACCTAGTCGAACACCTCCATGCTTGCATATGTGGCTGAGCGAAGCACAGAGAGATGTCAAGCCCATTCACACCGAACCCCTCTTTTCCATCTCTTTTCAATCTCGCCTTCAACCCAGCAAGACGGCGCGATGGCCAGTCCGCGTCAACCGCTCATGCAGTACAGCACGTAGTGCTTTCAATGCCGCTCGCCCCCATGCAAACGGCTGCACCCCAAAGCCCAAGCCCAAGCTCAAGCTCGAGCTCCGTTCACCCCTCCCTTGTCCATGTACTGGAGCCAAGGCCTGGGACAGGGCCGCTGTTTTGCTCGTCGGTGCAGGCAGCGACTACGGCTGCGGCTAGGAGTAGCGCGGTGTTTGAAAAAGTTACGGGTCCTCCGCCCTCCCTTCGCTTCGCATCACTTCTCTTCTGATCTGGCTGCGCATATTCGCTCGCTTCTTTGGGAGTGCTGTGTAGCTCGATTCCATGCATGCATGTCATGTCATGGCTGCTTGGGGGGGGCTGGGGCTGGGTGAGTGAGTGACCACCACAAGGGCTTGCTGAGCAAGGTGACGACGGGAAGGTCAATGGACCCAGTGCACGTAAAAGATGCGCCGTCGTCGTCCCAGCCGTCGTCTTCTCGGCATCGGCCATCTCCATGTGCAGCTTTCTGCCTCTGCCAGGTCTCTACATCCTCCATGTGACAGTCAAGGGCCAACGAGCCAGGGGAGGTAGGCTCCAGACAGATGTAGGTACGATTCTTGATGTTTGGGCTTTTTCGCTCGCCCGTGATTTGCGAATGCAAAGAACGATGGCGCTGCCTCCTTGAGCATCCCTTTCTACATACGCACGCCTCTAAGGTCAATACAAAATGGTGTTGGTGCCTGTAGATGGGAACAAGATAGGAGAAAGACACAGAAGATGGATGCGTACAGACGGTGCGACACGACTCTAAACATTAACAAAATGCATCGCGATGACTCGGCGGACACCCCCTGATTAGCGATGCGCTCCCCCTGGCCGGGCGCCTTTCACATGGCCCCCAACAACAACCCAAAACAAGCAGTCGTACAGCTCCTCTTCCGCGTCCAAAGAAAAGCCTCTCGCACAAGCACAACACTATTCCGGGTCTCCGAAAAACTTACCCATGGCCTTCTGCGCCACCTCGACTCCCAAGAAAGTCGCCGCGTTGGCAGGTACCGCACGGCACATGGCCGGGCCAATGCCAGGGAAGAAAGCGCGCGCGCCTCCCGCTTTCCATAGCTGGCGCACCACGCCGCCGACCGTCACATTGCCCTCGGCGCTCTGCAGACGGCTCTTGACTGTGTCGACCGGGAAAACTGGGATCCACATGGCAACACCGGCGGCGCCACCGGCAGCCATGACGGCCGTGAGGCTCAACTTGCCGGGCGAGCCGTCGGGATTCTTGGGAGTGAGGCGGCGCTTGATAACCTCGTAGGTTGCGAAGTAGGCGGCGGAGCCGGGCCCGTCGCGCGCGAGCGTCATGGCGCTGCCGCGGAAGACTGAGCGCAGGCCGCCCTCGCGATACAGGTGGCGCACGACATCGAGGCCGCCGCTGTATTTAGGCTTCTCGCCCGGCGCGAGTGTCTTTTGGCCTTGGATCTGCAGCAGCACCTTGACGCGCTCAAAGGGCGCCGTGATGAGCGTCATAGGAATGGCGCTGAAGAAACCTGCGCTGCTGATTTGTGCCACGCTGTATTGGTTGTTTTCCACGGTGCTGAAGGACGAGACGAGTTGCTTGCCGAGGTCATAGCCCCAGAAGGAGACGGCGACTGATGTGGGAGAGAGTTCTGTCAGCGCCGTGGCCTTGGGAGGAAGACGCGTGTTCTGGTTCATGATTCACTTACACATGGGCGTGACGCCTACCAGCGGCGCGGATACACCCGCGTATAGACCCTGGGAATCGCGCGTTAGCTCCTCCCTTTGCTCTCGCATTGTTTCAATCCAGCGACACTCGCCAACCCCAAAATCTACGTACCCTGACCAGACCTTCGCGCGCAATCGTCTTGCGCACCACATCCATAGCTCCAGAGTACACGCCTTTCTCGGCCGTTTGCAACCGGACTTTTACCAAGTCAAAGGGGTGTCCGATGACAACGGCGCATATGCCACCGACACCTCCCGCCACCAGCGCGCGCAGCGACTGCAGACTCGACTTGGAGGCCTCGACAACATCCTGTTTGAGCTCTTCGGGCGAGGGCATGTGCTCGGCGACGCCCTTTGGGAGGTGGGTGGAGGAGGAATCGGAGGCGCCCATGTCGTCGACGATGAGCAACGGACGTTTGGGAGGGAGAGGGGGTCGTCGAGAGGAGATAAGGTGAGGGATGGCCGAGGAGATAGAGAAGGGCGAACGGGCTGGGAGAAGGGATGTGGGATGGAGGTGAGCTGAGCGCGGGGTCTTGGCCGGATTTGCAGCTGATGCGGGCTTCTGGATTGCTTCTAGAGCGCCGTCGCTCCAGTTTAGGGCGTATAAACGCGTGGGGGGAGGGACGGAATGCTCAAGAATGACAGTCAACCGATCAAAGGACTTGGATTGGACGCGAATAGTGGAACAATGTCGTGAGTTTGTCGGGACAGCGGGGTGTGGGGAAGTATTGACACAGGCTCCAACGATAGACGAAGAGAGGAATTAACGAAGTATGATTCGGAGTTGCGGCTATGTTGTTCGACGGGTGGAACAACAGGGCTTGAGGCAGGCTGATGGCCAACGGTGGTACATGTATTCGTAGGGGTAAGTAGCTTTGCAGACTGACATGTTGACTATGTGACGTGTGGTCTGTGATGGCAGATCTGGCGATGGGACCGAAGATGCCGAGGTCCAGCTGCTCCAGCGTCCCCCGGATTTGAGCGCGGCCTCGCTACCATTGGTGGGAGAAACCGTGGGCCCGCGGCCACGACGGGGCCGGCTAGGAGTAGGAGTAGGAGTAAGAGTAGGAGTAAGAGTAGGAGTAAGAGTAGGAGTAAGAGTAGGAGTAAGAGTAGGAGTAAGAGTAGGAGAACGGTACAGCTGCGGCCGAGGGCGGACTTTGACCTCGCCTGCGCCATCTCCTTGATCGACTTTTGGTTGTTTTGGTTCATCCGCAAGACAGCAGCGGCTACATGTCACATGTCTGCAACGCTCCTTCGGCTCTCGACAACGTGCATCGTCGGCTGTCCGATTTGAAAGCGTTGTCGCAAACCCGTTGATCCTCAAGCTCACGCAAACCTTGGCTGGAACAATCGTCTTTCACATGCTTGAGCTGCTGACCAACGGAAGACGATGGTTTATGATTGGAACTTCCGCATCAAGCGTCATTAATGTCACAACAAAGGTCAGGGGTCGATACCACTTGGCGGCACCAGCTCGGCATCTCTGCTAGGGGAGAAGTATCAACATCTTGAGCGCGCATAAAAAGTCAGAGTAGCAGTGTGCACCAGTAAGAGCAAGGTTACAAAGCAGCTCTAGGCGATGATGGCAAGTTTTCAGATCGGTTCCTGACCTCGAGCCATGAGGTAACATGGCAACGCATCTATGATACATGGTTTATTTTCACCTTACTCGCCAAGTTCCGCCCCAAGGCCTGCCTTGTTGAACTCTTATACACATGAATACAGAATCAAGGACAACAAGAACAAGAACCAAAAAACACGCGCGGAGGTGTGTGAGGAAGCGCTGGACGAACACTCAACAAAAGCCATATTTTTCAGATCCCAGACAACCAAGATCGAGCCACTCGTTCGCATTTGTGTACTGGGAGTCGGCTTGGTTGACAGTCTGACAAAATGCTGACGGCCCAGGCACCGGCAGTCGTGGATATTCTCGCGGTCTTCAGCCAAAGGATGGAGTCGTCAGCACACTGTTCTGAGTGGCTACGCCCTTATGAAGTCTGATCCTTTCTCTGCGAATCGAAAAGCCTCATCCGCTCCTCAGCCTGCTGGCGGTCCAACTCGAGACGCGAATGAAGGTCATCTTCTTCCGCGCGGCTCTGACGCTTCTCAGGACGAGGACGCCCCTTCTCTAGGCGGTCAAATTCCTCACGTTGCTGCTGCAGGCGTGTGTCGAACTGCTGACGAGCCTGCTCACGGTCAAGATCGTGTCTTTGACGATCCTCTTCGATCGGACTCGGAGGGTCAGCATCCGCGTTACGCTTGGTTGGGCGACCCGACGTTTCTTTGAGGCGGTCAAACCGCTCACGATCCAACCGTAAGTTTGTATCGAATTGCTGACGAGCCTGCTCCCGCTCAAAATCATTTCCATTGCGATCCTCCTCAAGGCGAGAAGAAGGCTGGTTGTCCCGCTTCTCGGGACGGGCGTCCTTAGCTTCGTCGAAGCGAGAACGTCCTTGCTGGAGGTTCTGGTCGAAGCGCTGGCGAGCTTGCTCACGGGCAAGATCCAGCCTTTGACGTTCGTCTTCAAGTTGAGGCGCCGGAGCAGCATCACGGCCAACGAGACTCGGCCCGAGCTGTGTATCGACGACAGGAGCGGCGTGGGTGATGGCGCCAAAGGCCAAGAGGGCCATGATCATCTTAATGGACAACATACTGGAAATGAAGAAGATTTTGCTTCGAAGGAATGACTTGGGTAGGCTAACGATTGATGAGATTGAAAAGAGCGTGGCACGACATTCTTATACACCAGGTGCGCAACTGCAATCCACCCGCCCAATTTCCCCGGCTTGCACTACTCTGCTATTTACCAAGACTTCGAGGTCACTGACTGACCATGCTGTAACGTTGTCAGGGAGCAGGACCCCTAAGCAACGAGAGAACTGTGGGCCACTTACGACAGAGACGGAGCAGCCTGATCTCACCGTCTACGACCAAACAGGTTAGTGTCAATAGATCTGTGAAGGCGCACATATACCTGAAATGCTCTTTGTCGGATATCCCATGTAGACATGGCTTATGAGCGGACTAATGGCGGGGATTCACTAGGCGCGCAAGGTCGACAAGTAGCATCCGTCGGCAACAGGGAGCATTGATTAGTCGAGAAGAGGTTTTGCTTGCTGTACCTGAAGCAGTAGGACTTGCCAAGCTCATCAGCCGCAGTTCTAAAACTAAATGTGGCCAATCAGAAACACGCTCACCCAGCTAATTCGTCTTCCAGAAACATCACTACTGCCACATTGTATTATATTACTTGAGTAAGAGTCGTCGCCAGCCGATGCAGCATCCAGGCAGACCAATCAGGTTTTCCGCGCTGCTCCGAGTTTTTTATGTGTTCTAGTTCTTTCTCTTGAGCAATCAAAGCAGTGGCAAGGCATCACATCTATAGCAGTACACGTCCATCGAAATCTGGGTTGTTGGTAGGCTAAGACGATAGCAGAGTGTTCTCCGAAAGTGCTTCTGCTACCGTTTGAATGGCTTGCATAGGTGCCACTCCGTTGCAGCGCCACACTTTGCTCGACCCTTCCCTGTCACCCATATTGGCCTGAATTCATTGACCTGCTGCGCTGGCACCAAAGATCTCGATATGCGGACAGTTGCTCAACCACAGCTGTAAGAATGCTCGTAAGGTTGATGCAAAAGTTCGTCTAAGAGACACCGTTCCTCGCAAGGTACGCTGGATAGATTTTTTCGATCATATAAAGTCGATCATTCGGCACACCATTTGCTGCATCCCATGGTTGTTCGGCCTCTCTGTCGAGCCATCCCTCCCTCCCTCCCGTCCCGTCTCCCCTGATCCAAGGAATTGGAAACGGTCGAGCAGTTCCGCGCATCCCCTACCAACCCAACAAAACTTGCGTCCTTCGAGCGAAGACGTTCGATCGACATGCTGGAGGAGAGCTGAAAATGCACCGCCCATCCACTCTTACTGGACAGCCTTGTGAGACTTGCCAATAATTGTCCGTCACTGACCACCCGCTAGAGTCAACCGCCGTCTGGTAGCCGAAACTTGGGGGAATGAAACGGATTTGGCAACGTGCTGCTTCTCTCGGCAGTCACAGCATGCCTGTCTGCGCGCCCACTGTTCCTAGACCGCCCACCGTTGGCGAGCTGCCGTCTCCCCGTCCATACTGATCAGGCGACACCGAGATATGGAGGAGTTGCTTAGCGCTGTGACAGTAGTATTGCTTAAGCTGGTCTGCCCTGCCCGCCCTGCCAACCACTGCCCGCTGGACGGCATGTACCGCTTCTCTGTCTCCATCCCCTTTTTCTCGGCTCTCTTCAGTCAGCTCGTCGTCACCGATTTGTGACCCTGCTGGTCATTCGGAATCGATGATGGCTGATCTTGCAAGGCTGAGCTGTGATGAATTTTGATCTCGGGACTGCGTTGTTTCTGGACATCGACTTTCGGGTCATATCTTTGAGCGGACCTGTGAAATTTCGGAGAAAGGTGTAGCCTCCAATGTGACAGCCGTTCGGGAGATCATCGCTGCCGAAACCGTGATCACTATGGCTTCACATGTCCATCGGACAGTCATCTGGAATTCTTTCACCCGCCACGTGTGTCACTCGTTGCGGCTAGAGTCCAGTTTCTGTCGTCCGTCGTCCGTCGTCCTGCGCCACAGAATTCCGATGATCGGCCTCGTGTCTCAGCCACTCGATCATCTCAAAACCGACAATTAAACACCGTACGCTCTCATCAGCCGTGCTTCCACCAAACCCTCCACAAGGAGTAACATCAACTCAAGAGAAAGCTCTCAAGGAAAAACAACTCAAAACAAACAGCAGCGACACCTTCCAAGTTGACTCATTCTCCAGGCTGAGCTCGCTGCAACCCAACCCGCCAACCATGCAGAAACCACTCCCGTTAAGCTTGATTGTATAAGCTCGCGCCCGTACGTCAAGCTTTTTGTTCGGCGCGGCCGCAGCGTTGGTGGTCGGTGCTGTGCTGGGCTTGGGCTTGGACGGGTCGGGGCGCCGTTCTCCTCTTTCGCTGCATTTTGTCGTCAGTGGCAGCGCTTTGGCCGTTGCTTGGCTATCTTGGCACATGCATCATCGTGAGTGAGATGAGGAGATGTGTTCTAGAGTATATGCAGGTCACATGGAGGCCGAAGTATCGTCGGAGTCACCGTCGGCGATTCATGTCGAATGGTCGTGTGCTTAGACGAAGGGTGGGACTGAGATGCTGGTGAATAGCAGCGTGTAGTGGCCGTGGCTATTGATTGCGGTGTCCATCGCGCCTTTCTTGCAGTTATTTTCGATAGCGGCAGCTCTTTGAATTATATTTAATGTGCAACCAGGGGTGGCCTGTTTTCCTCTCCTCATGGTAGACGAACTTCTCGGAGGCTGATCATTTCCACCTCTTCGGTATGTACTCTTTCTCATCATCGATACTGCCCTATGGAGATGTCACTTCCCACGGTCTCTTATAAAAACACAATCTTCCATTCCACGAATGATCAAGAAACCACTTATATCAGTCCCAGGAAGCAGTGTTCTACCTGTCCATTCTTATGTGTAGCGGTGAAGCAATACTCCGGTCGCTACTAGAGGCGAATACGGCGAGATCTCGATCCATCTCCTCAAAAATCACCGCCTTGCTACATGGAATTAGAGACGAGGCATAGGTGATCGATTTTCGCGCGCCGCCTGTGGCATCGACAACAATGATTGCCCGATGGCAAGCGTTGACTTGAGCTCAGCCTACGGTCGATGCGTATCTTGTCAGTATCAAGTCTCTTTTGTCCGGCTCGCTGACGTGCCATCGGTATGATTGCCATTCGGTCTCAGCTGGATTGATTGCCCTCGACTACGAAGAGTCTCGACAATCAATTATTGAGATGCGACTATTGCCAGGTACACAAGATCCACCGACGGAACGCTGTTATGTGGCCGAAGAGGTCGGCAGGTTGGAAGCATATCGGTTGCCAGCCCAACGTCTTACACTTTGTTGGCAGAGGAGGATCATAGGGCTTCATCAGCTAGCTCACGCTTGAGACCTTTTTAGGCGACTTCCCTGATAACGGCCTCATTCGTTTCTTGCACTGCCCCCTCAGCCAAAAACACCGGGCCGTCCTTCCATTGGCAATCTTCCATCTTCAAGCGTTGCTGATAGGCTTGCTCCATCATCCCCTTCCTTCTACATCAAGTCATGCTCCACTGACGTGGTATAGTCCACGGTAAGATGTCCCCGCAACCTGTTAGCGCAGATCATTGCACTTGCTACCGCACATGTCCTCTCCAAAGGGGCTCACAAGGTTCACACATCCTCCAAGTCCCCCTCGCGCGCCATCGCCTGGTCGACGCCGTTCTCCAGACCGGCGGCCGTGTCTCGTCCACGGCCACCATGATCACCACCAGCACCGGCACCTCCACCGACGGGACTCTCCCAAAAGCGCACCCTCGCACTCCTTACCTGGCCCTCACTTCCACTACCACCTATGGCTGAGACAGGGGCCAAGCGCGCCTGCGCTCGATAATGCTCCGTGTCGCCGCCGATGACGACTTCGCAGTTGGGGTAGTCGGGGCAGAAGCACCAGGAGAGATCGATGACGTCCTCGACGGCGCAGTTGAGGCGCGCGAGGGCTGCGGTGCAAAATTCGATGTCTGGGTGGCGTAGCACGCAGCCACAGAGGTGCAGGATTTTGTGGGATTTGCACATTTCTTTATTGGAGTGCTGGGGCGTGGTTCGTGTTGTGGGAAAGAGGGGAAGTCTCCAATGCGTGCAGAATTTGGAGTTATTCAAGTGTGTTTTTGAAGATAAATATGAGGGTCTTTGTGAGGTCGAGGTAGACGGTATTTGCGAAACAAGAGAATTTCGGTGTTGTAGAGAAAGGAGAGACTCCTCTCACTGGTCGCCATTTTATACTCATGAGTGCTGGTTGATGAGACCACAAAAGCCAGACAACCCCTTAAGAGTCCTCAACAAACACGTCCAGTGAAAAATTTCTTGCTTCATAAAATCCGAACCAGGAAAGATCATGCCAACTCAGAAAGTGTGGACGAATGTGATATGTCCACGCATTCTCGACTGAAAACACATCCAAAATTCTGGGACATGACCCAAGATATTCCAAAAACACTTGAGAAAATGCCCGGTTTCTGGTTTGCAAATCATCACTTGATAGTAGAATAGGCTCGACCGAAACAACCGTGACGAATCAGAGGTCATTTTCGCCGATGCATGTGCTGATGGAAGTCTTTGTTTGCTGTCCTGACTAGTGTACGCTGTCGACCACGTCGATCTGTAAATTATGTGGAACTTGGACCCGCTGAGGCTGAGTGGAAGGCCTTCCCCGCGGGCTGTCAGTGCTTGTGGAGACTAGAAGGGCCTTGGGCGGCTGAAGAACAGGCTAGATATTGGGAATCATGATAGGCGCGCGGAGATGGATATCGAGGCCGAGAACTGAGAGCGTTGTTGGAACCCTTTGCATCTCGAAGTCCTACGCAACGCCGAGCAAACAGTGCGAAGGGCTTGGAGCTTTGCAACAAGATCTAGGAGCAAGGACACTTTTGCCGAATTGAATGCTCTTACAGAAAGGTTTGGTAGTCGAGATAGTCGTCAGCTCAAAACATCGCCTTGTGGCTGACACGGGCGGGAGGCGTCCGCTGCACGTTGCCTGGGTGTTGCTGGTGGAGGACATGGTTAGCCTTGCCAAGTTCATTTAAGCCCAAAATAGATGCAGTTTCAGAGGTCCAGCCGCAACATCTTGTTTGCTCACAAAAGAAATATTCTTTCAACCTCGCATAGGTCATTGACGATGGTCGTTGACGTGGCATCGTGAGCTTGTCGGTGTTGAGGCTCTTTGTCGTCGCTGGTCGTTTGAGCGACACGGGCACTCTTTCGATCTTAAGCTTAGCTTTGGCTGACCTCCCTGGTCTCGGAAGCAACAACGACTCTTCTGCGCACCACTTCGACCTCAGGCTCATAGGAAAAGGTCTGCATCATGTGCAGTACTGAGCTCTTCAGCTTCGCCTGTGGCCATGCGTACTATAGCAAAGAGCGCCAGGTTTGCCAGCAAGCCGATGACGGAGGTCCATGCCATCCAAAGGTAAAGCACATTCGAAGTGGAGGCAAGTGCCAGACTTGCAGAGTCGGTGGCAGTGGATCCAATGTTTTCTCGCGACTTCTGGACATCCGGCTGAGTTCTGCCAGCACGCAAGTAGCCCCTCGTTGATAAAACTGTTTCCTGGCTCATGTGGATTACAGCTCTGGGTCTGTCGACTCGAAATGGTTCTTTGATACTCAATCGCGCGCGTAGGTATTCCTTTTGGAAAATGGTATTCTTGATTCGTGTTGACGCAATGTTTTCAGGAAGACGCAGGGCGTCAAGCGCATCTGCTATACTTTGACATGATATGATCTGCACGATAGCTTGGTAAGAAGCTCGCTGGTTCGTTATTTTAGCTGCAGAAGACGAAGTTGTTGACGAGAAAGTTTAGGGACTTAAATGATGAACGAAAACAAAGTGTTATGAATTTGACAGCATGGACGCACCAAAGCAGTGCCATGACGTACGTGCGTGCCCGGGGAACCACCCAACATCGGGCCGAAGTCGTTGGTGCGGATCCAAGTGGAACTTTTGACTGCTGACTCAACCCATCTTTTATTCTACCACCACGAATGCCCAACCTTCCAAATGTCTCTCTCCGCTCCCAACTCACCATTTTCTGCCGAGTTCGTTCATTCTGCAGCAAGCTGCGAACGCGTGCTCCGGCCGCTGCAGTCGCAATCTTCCACCCAACCGCCAAAATCGTTCCAAAATTACGAATGCAACACCATCTACCATATGCCACCATGGAGACAAGAATCTTGCCCGTCGATGCCTCGAAGCTGGGGTCAATCACCCTTTCGCACTCCAAGTCTGACGCGCTGCTCGACGACTGGCAAGTTGAATGGGCCACCGACGGTACCTCGGTCGCAAACCTCCGCCACGGCGCTGCCGAATTGCGAAAAGGCACACATCCCGTAGCCTTTCCTACCGAGACTGTCTACGGCTTGGGTGCAGATGCGACACGAAGCTCTGCCGTCCGTGGCATTTATGCTGCGAAACAGCGCCCGGCAGATAATCCGCTCATCGTCCACGTATCGTCGCTGGACCAATTGCGCGCTCTGTTGCGCTCACCAGACGACTCTTCTTCCACCGACCCAATACCCGTCATATACCATGAGTTGATCCAGCGCTTTTGGCCAGGCCCACTCACCATGATCATGCCGTTGCCTTCGCCGTCCCCGCTCGCGCCCGAAGTAACAGCGCAGCTCTCCACGTTTGGCGCACGCATGCCACGCTCGCTCATCGCATTGCTCCTCATCCACCTGGCCGGTCGCCCAATCGCCGCCCCATCTGCAAACGCGAGTACGAAACCCAGTCCCACCGCCGCCGAGCACGTCGCGTATGACCTCGACGGGCGCATAACCACAATTCTCGACGGAGGACCATGCGACGTTGGAGTCGAGAGCACTGTGGTGGACGGAATCAGTGGAGACACGCCAGTCATACTCAGGCCGGGAGGCGTGAGTATTGACGAGTTGCGGATGTGTCCAGGTTGGGAGCGGGTCGAGATCGCGTACAAGGACAAGGCAGAGATGGACTCAGAGGCAGGGTCAACATCAGGCGCAGGCGGGAATCTAACCCGTGTCGTGCCGCGAGCACCCGGTATGAAATATAGGCACTACTCGCCACGGGCGCGGGTTGTGCTTTTCGAGGCAGGAGCAGGCGTGCCCGGCCCCGACGCCGTCCATGAAGGGCAACGGAAAGTTGGTCTCATCAGGACAAAGCACTGGCCACGCGGCTGTGGATTCAACGTGCAGCCAGTCACGGACGCCAATGCGAACGGCGTCACAGAAGACAAGCAAGAAGAGCAGAAAGACAACGTCTCTCATATGACCCTTGCAAACGGTACTTCACCCTGCACACACCGTGGCTTCTCCAACCTCCTTGACACTTTCACCGCGCAGCCGGTGCCCGTCCCACACCTTCTCAGCCTCGCCTCCTCTGAATCGCAGGACCGAGAACTATGGGAGGTGGACTTGGGTAGCAAAACGCGGTCTATTGCCCGCGGCCTCTTCTCAGCGCTGCGCGAGCTGGACCGCAAGGACGTCGATGTCATTCTCGTCGAGGGCATCGACGAGCGCGAGGGTGACGTTGCGGCGGCGGTTATGAATCGCTTGCGCAAGGCTGCGGAGATTGAGGTCAAGGGATTTTAAGCCTATCTCAAGCCAAAGCGCCCGCCGCAATGGCTTACCTCTTTTACTCCTCCAATTTCATCATTTACAACCTTAACGAATCTCCTCACGACACCTTCAAGCAAGAGACTGTCCGCTGGACTCAGCAAGCTTGAATGGCCTCAGCAAGCCTCTAATAGTTTATCAACCCAGGCGGTACCAAGGAGCCACCCAACAAGCCAGACTACCCAGAACGAAACACCTACAAGAACAACAATGGCATAGTTGATAGGAATCCTGGCAGGCCACCCTGGGCTTCTATAGTCATCAGTCAATCGAACATATTACAATTACCAAGGGCCTCGACCAGATGCAACACTATTTGTCGCCTCCATTTCCTTCGACAGCTTTGACTTTGGAAAGAGCTCAACCCATCAGCAAGGGTAATTCTCAAAGCAATGAATAAGAGATTTGGCCCGAATTCTCAAATCGCCGCAAGATTGACTAGAGTTCAAATATAAGCAGCTGTGCGTGGGCCCAAAACACAAGGAGATCAAGAAAAAGCTGGATGACTGGCTAGTCACGTCCTAGAAAATTTGGGGGTTTTGGAGTTTGTATAGAAGGCTGGCCGGACATTTTCTGCTTCAAGACCTATGATGAGATAAAACTTAGAGGGACCCATGGAATCTTGCATAGATGGGAAAAAAGGTACCATGGGATAACCATGAATCTCGAGAGAAGTATTTTCACTAAATGCCAGTATTGTGCCAAGATGCAGGAATGAAAATTGGTTCTGAGCAGACGTTCGTTGTCATCAAGGCACTAATACTTTTTTTTTTTTTGTCCTCCAGCCCTATGGGTATCTCAATACTTCATAAATCCAAGTCCAATTTTCGAGCAGTCCTCCTTTTGAACGAAAGGGGGGCCGAAAAAAAAGTCCTCCCATCAAACGGAGACCAGACTGAATACTGAAGTTGGGTCTTCCCGTGCAACTGAGCCTTCAATCGTTCCGAAAAACGATATCCTCGTGATAGGCCCACTCGTCAACAGTGGAACGCGCCCCGCAGGTTGAGCACCTTTCAGAAATCCGACCACTCTGCAGGTCGAGAGCCCATCTTTGTTTGCAAAAGGGGCACTTGCCTTGACCAGTCGCTACATCAAGCTTGAATTGATCAAAGTCCCTGGTGAAGGTTGAGATGGGGAGGCTGAAGATGTTAAAGTGCATCGATAGCCAACGAAACAGCAGGTGCCGCGATCGCATGACCCTGCGGCGGTAGAGGTGCTCGTAGTCGTCACCGTAAGTCTCGCGCACCAAAGCTCGGGCTGCCAGCTCCGGCACGTCCGTGTGGGACTCCATGTTTTGCGTCACGATTCTCAAGCCGAGCGTGAGTGGCTCCGGAGTGTACTCGTACACTGTACGGATGATCCGAAAGACGATCGGAATTGAAATGGCGCCGTTGGGACCCGGGGTTTCGAAGAACAATGGACTGCTGTAGGCCTGTGTCCACAGTGCTTCCTTGAGCCCGACGACTTCCAGCTCCTCCGCGGCCGCCCAGAGCAACATGCTGCGTTCGAGCCGCACTTCCTCTTGGTCGACGGGAGAGAAAGTTGCTCGGTCCGGGCATGTCGCGTTCAGATCGACGCGTTCGTAGTAGCACCATTCCACCACGATCCAGATTACATCAGGATTCACCACGCCCTCTTGGATATCGACCTCAACATGATTGAGGTTCTATCGACTGGTTAGCAGACCGCAAGCGGATATCGACGGGATGCAGGGACATGCCGAGTTTCGCGGTTCCCTCGCCTTTTTCCAGAAGTACCCGGACCTTGCGCACAAAGGAGCCTTGTGTAAGTACCAGACTTCGTCGTCGCAGTGAAGGGTGAGATCCGCAGAACCTAGCTCCGGGGCGATGTCCGGTGGGCGGCCGAGTGAATCCTCAGACTGAGCAGAGGGACTGCTCGGCGTGGAAGGAGGAGTGTCCTGCGATGAGCTGCTCATCCTCTGCGATCAACCTGTAGTGCTGGCAATGCGCCTTGTGTCCTCAATTTCGATAGAGAAAGCAGTCTATATATACTAACCAGATTGTTGGGGAGGAAGTTGGGTGTTGCAGCACAACAACAACGACATCATCATGAACTGAGAGTTTTACCCACCAGCCGCGTAAATTTTCCCGCGATGCGACTGCCCGAAAAGGGGCATGTGCGAAATGTGGTCACTCCGTAAGAGGGGGCGGACGAGAGATTCAACCCATATCTGTGTCATCTTTGGGCCCCGTAGCCGCAATTATGAACCTCAATATCACTAAGTGATTTGACTGCCTGTGGTATCTACTCAGTTTCTTAAAAGAATCAGAGCGCCAAGTCCTTTTGGAATCCCCATCTCAAGTTAGGTGCAGGGCCACATTAGGCGCGTTCAACTAACTATTGCGTATTGATGGGGGGGTGAGTCAAACAGATTCCGGACTACTTGTCTGCCTGTGTGGTCGTCGAATTTCCCTCTAGGGATAGCGCGCGACGCGCGCCAGCCAATTCTTTCGACCTCCCGCTGCACTTTTCTACTTTTGCACTCGTTCTTCTTTCTCGCAGACTCAAATCAAGTTCAGAGGTCTACAGTAGCAGCTAGTGTCAATCAATTTGTTGTCCTCGATGCCTTCCGTGTGTCGACGTTCCTGTCACCGCTCAACGTCAGTGGGAGACTGACACGAGAAATATCAAATGTAGAGACGGTGCCCAGCCTTCCTTGGTACCGAGTATAGCGAGCAACTAAGCCTGGAAAACATACGTAGACCCGTAGCATACATTGAATTGACGCAATGAAAAAGCACTAGGGCTCTCCAAAGACATGGTCATGCGTCGTGCGCACCTGTATGCAGAGAGACCACGGTCTGGTATGCATGCACGGTCTGAATGCAAATGATCGACTCTTTGGCAACAGCCTAAAGCCACTCGTTATCACAGCGGTCAAAACTGGAACATTTGTCAAGATTGAAAGTGATTGTTGGGGCAAAGACTAGCAAAGCTCCCTGCTGACTTGAAGCATTCGCAAGCATCTCCTATCAAATGACCCAAGACGCGAGAAATACCGTTATGCATGCAGCCACTGGAAAAACTCCAGGTGATAATGCACCGCCATGCCCTGCCATGCGCCCTCTAAATGAAATCCTTCGACCTGATACCACCAGCGCCTTTCCCGTCTCCCTCACCCATCCAATCAAACCACTCTCTTTCTCGGGCCGGTCCTCGGACTGGAGTCCTTTCCTCCTCATCCTCCGCACCGTTGACTTCATTGTCCCTCGATTTCTTCCTGACCTCATCTTCCTCTCTCGCTCTGATCTCCGCCAAAACCTCATCCCTCAACTCCGTAAAGGCGCGAAAAACGGCGCGCACGCGCTCATCCGCGACGAGCGCATCATTCCTGCTCTTGTCGTTGCCTGACGCAACTGCCGCGGCATCCGCCATAATGCCGTTTCCTTGCTTGGTGATGGCGCACCCTTTGCCGTCGTCCGTCCCAACGCGCCGCGCGAGGTTGTCCTCGTGCCACCGCCGCAACTCGCGGCGCAGTGCCGACACCAGCGTGCCCAATTGCCTGTTGCCCAAGGCACGCAGGGTCGTGGCTGGGATGTACGTTTGCGGTGGGGGTGACGAGGGTGAGGCATTGATTAGGGAAGCGAAAACGGACGTGATGGCGTGGCCGGAGAGGAAAAAACTGGCAGCATTCTGCTTGATGAGAGTTTCCGGGGGCCAAAGCGGAGTGACATCGGGGGCACTGGAGAGGAAGGGGTACGAAAGTAGGTCGTCAGAGAGAAGTGTAGGCGTGGGGAAGGGAATGGCAGCGCTGCTCGGGGAGAGTGACGTCCAGGCTTGGGTGTAGGTGGCATAGGAGTGCGGCTGAGTTCGCGGTGGTTGCTGCGTAGGTTTGGATACGAAGGCGGATGCGGCGCAGTTGGGAGTGGAGGACGAGGTAGGTGGGAGCGAAGGTCTGTTCGTGCCCTTGTCAATGCCGGTGCCGTTTGTGGCAGATGGCCGCGGGGGCCAACTCGACCCTGAACCCGAACCGGTCGATGAATGCGTCGAGTTGGACTCAGATCGTGATCGCGAAGGCTCAGGTCTTGTCTCTACCTCCTCTTCGTCCTCGCCGCTACTTTTTGCTCCCATATCTTCCCTCAGGCCGCTCGCATCCTCGGATGAATCCGTCTCGCTCCAAGAGGTTTTATCCGTCTGGCCAGAATTCTCCGCATCCCTTCTCTTTCCCCCGATCCTACACCAATCCTCGAACCCAACTCTTTCGCGCCACCATCTCTGTCTTTCTCCCCTAAAGCCCCTGCGCTCCCTCTCCAGCTCCTCCCGGTCCTGCTGTAGTCGTCTTCGTCCTGCTTTGAGCACTTCTTCTTGTATCCGAAGAGTAAACTCCTTGCGACGTAGGACGCGCCATGCCTCGTCCATGTCTGTGGAAGTTGTGGGCGAGTTGGTAGTTCTAGTTGGGGATGACTGAGTACGGGGAATCAATCGTGGTCCGAGAGGTGCTGTGAAAGGTGTTGAGGCGTCATCAGCGCTCTTGGGCCGGCGCGGTGGAGTAGAGAATATGATTGGCTCAGAAGAAGTAGAAGAAGGAGAGCTCGTTTCGTGGTCTGAAGAAGAACGAGAATTCGGCTGTTTGGACGGGGACTGCTGGCATTGCTGCGGCAGGGGGGTCACTTCTAATGCTACCCCATTTGGATGTAGTTCTTTGAAGGGAAGCTCCTGAAAAGAGTTCGGGTTAGGTGGTCCATTCCGTAATGGCGAGGTTGGGTTGACCGGCGTTGTCGGCCTGGACAAGACGCTGGGCTTCAAGTGTTGATTAGGGGAGCTGCTTCGAGGAGGCAACAAGCCCCCTGACGAACCAGACACCTTGCAAGAGGAACCGCTTGAAATAGCAGAGCGCGGACGTAAACGGACAGAGACTTTGTGCTTAATGGAGAATTTGTCGATGGATTTCCTTGAGCCTTTGCTACCGCGTCGCGAGCAATCCATCGCAGGCGGTGGAGGATGAAAATGCTGTCGTGGTGTGTTCCTGGTCAGAAGGTTCTCCCGCGTCAAGTCGAACGTCGTCGAGGCCCCATCAGAGTGCTTGGAGTTGTGTGAAGAGGTAGTAGTGGTCTTCCCTGATGCCGTCGGTACGGTTCGAAGTCGCGATTTGACAGTGCCTGGGCTGATTGGGACCTGGTTGTCATTCCTGCCTTCATTATCCATGCTCAGGGGAAGGACTGATGATCCAGGAATTCGTTTCGGAGAAGGATACTCCCAATATTACTGCTGGCCTTGGGCCAGTGAATGCAGGGATGTCTGCAAGGAAGGTCCTATAAAACAATGTGATATTATGGGATGCGATCCCGTGGCGACGGTGTATTTTGGGTGCTCCTGCGATGGATTTCAACGTACAAAGTATGCCAGAACAATTAAACCGGTACAAGCGCCGCCTCTAGATAATACAGAGCCTCGGATCCACCCTTCAGCGAGAATTAGCCAGCCTCTCATCATAGTTGAATCGACAGCAAACAAGAGAGAAAAGCGCACATGCTGTAGTGTCTCAAAGCGTCTCAACTTTGGTAGAATATCCAAATCACGAGGTACAATACATGATAGAAGCAGCAGAAAGCGGAGCAAAATGGAAGGCGGTAAGCACGACTAATTGACCGCAAGATTCTTCAGCTCATGTCAGGTCGAGCAGGAAATTCAGACGGCCCCCGCGCATGAATTGGGATGCAAATTCCAGCGGCAGAAGTGGGGTGGAAGTTGTGAACTTGGAGTACTGACGCCAGGGCGGGCCGTACGCGTTGCAAGCTGTCTTGCGCATGACAAGAACACACGGCGCACGGATTCTGCGATTGAGAGCCTGAAAGGCGTTCCAGCTTGTCGCGAAGTGGGCACACATCACCCGTCGTACCATCATTTTCTCTGGGACAGAAAGCAAACCGCAGATGCGCGAAGCCGACCATGTCGAGTAACACAGACAAGTCGGCTGCTGTAAACAACTTGCGCAAGAAAAAGCACTCACCTCGTTGATTTCTCCGAAGCCAACCACTCAACTCGGTTTGGCCTCTATTCGGCTTCCCGTCCCCGAATCCGTCCGAGCGGATGTGATGGCAATGCGCAGATGTCGTAGCAGTGATTTCAAGAATCCTGTGCTTGAATATAGGCGGAATTGAAGTTTGGCAAAGAAGTCTCCAGACCAATGTGTGCCGAAAGATGAATGAATATGGGGATGAAGAAAGACGCTGCATTGGAGAGACCAATACGCAGAGAGCCGAAGGAGAGGGAGTGAGGCGTATATGGAAGCAAAGGTCAACAAACGCTCGATCCGGTGCAATTGATCAGCACAGAGAGCTTGAGACGGCGCGTGACGTGTGTTGACAGCGCGCCAACGCGCCCGCGTTGTCGCCAGATGGACGGTAATAAGCGATCTAGCTCTGTCCGGGGAATGCTGTTTAGGAGAGGCGAAAAGGAGGAGCGCGGTGTTTGATGTGGGGGAGAGGCGCGACAGCAATCTTGTAAGACAAACTTGGTGTGGCGAGGGGACCCTCGCGTAGTATGTCGTTCGATGACGAGGTGGAAGGCGAAATTGGCTCCAGGAACTTGGGCTTTAGATAAAGCCGTCCGTGGTGGCTGCGGCGCGGTGTAAGGCTGAGGCTTGCGTTGCGAGGACGACGTCGTTGGAGGGGCGAATGGAGGGACGACGATGACTGCGTGGACGAAACTGGTGCGCGCGATATCGCGGCTTGGAATATCGGAGACTGGAATTGACTATCGCAGAAGGGGTATATTGTACAGGTGACGGAAGAAAAAGAAAAAAGTGCAAGAAGCAGAGAAAGCCACACCACCAAGCTTTGGAGAGCCGCAACCCGCTCCACAGCAGCAACACCATGCCCAGAGCGTGAAACCTCCCAAAAGAAAACCACCGTGACCATAACCAGGAAAATCAAAACAGACGCCTACCCTTTTTGTGTTCGCCCACGGCACCCGAAACACGAACGGGAGCGCAAATGCCATCTTGGGGCTAGAACAAAACCTTAAAGGTGCAAGGCTCCCCCTTGATCCCAAGAAACCGCCACCCCCAGTTGATGTGCCAACCCCAACGCAAACACCCTCGGACACCAACGCTCAACCTTGCGCTCTCTCATCTGTTGTACCTCTTGCTCATGCTTATCTGGGAGCATTGCCAACGATGCAAACTGTTTTAGTGTTCGCCAGCGAAAGTGCCAAGATTGACTCTCATCTCCCTTGCATGCTCGTCCTCCGCCATCCACGACTTTGGCACCAAAGCAACCTTGCCATTTTCTTCTTCAACAATGCGACACTGCTCTTTGGACTTGGTATTCTCAGGGTCCCAAGGAAGTGGAATTTCGGGACCTTCGATCAGTGCATCATCCCGAAGCTCCAGCTTTTCGAGGATGTCCACGTCGATGGTGTGCATCGCGAGAAACCGATAGACGTGAACATGCTTTTGCTGTCCGAGGCGCCGCGCACGACCGATTGCTTGGTCCATTTTGGCCTTGTACGCCTGCAGTGTGCTTTCGAACAAGGGGGACACGAAGATGATGTGATTGGCGTTGAACAAGTCAGTACCCGCGGCAGTCTCGTCGGTTTGTTTCATGACAAGCACCTTTCGGAACTTGCTGTTGGGCTTTTTGCCGCGCAGCCAGTAAGGATTTTTGACGAAGTTCTCAATTTTGTTTGAGACCCTCTCTTCGGTGCGGCTGATGCCTTCAAAAGTGATGCTACGGCTCGCCAAGGCCTCTCCAACGCGGTTCACCATGTCTTGTGACTGGACGAAGATGATAACCTGCTCGTCCTCCTTGATCTGTGAACGGTCTTGTATGAGGTCAAGAATTTCGTCCAGCTTCGCGCCGAAACTGTTTTCGTCCGCCGAAAGGTCCTTGCGCGAGCAAAAGCCTTTGGAGTGCAAAACAGACGAGGAGTCAACAGTCATGTCGCATCCTTGCACCCGGCACTTTCTTTTCGACAATACTAGATCCAGACAATCGAGACAGGTGATATGGCCGCAACCAGTGAGTACGGCCGAGGCGTGTGCGCTGATATCATGGGAGGGATTGCTACCACCACATTCACATGCGATGTTTACCTCCTGATCCAGACTCTCAACGATCTTCTTGATGGCTCTTGAAAACCGAAGAGAACGGTGGACATCTACATATCTGCGCTCCAAGGCCGTCAGGTGATTCCGAACCACATTCCTGACTTGCCCCGTTGAGAAGCGGCTTCGTGCGAATAGAGGTGCGGCTTGCTCCTTGTCGAGAATGACACGGCGGAGGCGAAGATGAGTCGTCTTGTCACAAATGATTGATCGGTTACTCAGATACTTCTCTGTCCAATCGAGATATTCTTTTGCTTCTTCTTCTGGGCAGGCCAGCCGTAATCTAGCCACCCTTTCGATAGTCTGCTCCATTTTGCGATCCCAAGACTTCATCTCCGCGTGGCGTGTCTGGATAACTTTCAAGCAAGCAGACTCAGGCTTGTCTGGCGACTCATGCTCAGCCGACGATTCGCGATCGACCAAAGATTCAAGATCGCCCAACTCTCGATCGTAGGCCGCACGTGCCATCAAAGCCACCTCTGCGCTCTCATGTCCCTTTAAAGACTGTTTGATACGCTCGAATCGGTGCCCAGTGTCATTCTCGCCGGGCCTGGCTCTACTGACGTCGTTGTCTTTGGCCATGAGCTGGGCGTGAAGCTCTTGGTACAGAGCCATATGATGCGGGCTCAGCCAGACGGGGTGAAGGGAAACCGAGCATTTGATGTGCCCAAGTTCAGCAAGGTTTTGCCTAGCGAATCGGTCCAGGAAGCACTGGGCGAGCTGATGGCGGCGTTCATGCCAGTTCGCAGACCTCTTTACTCTGAAAGAAAGAAACTCCTCGAACTCGGTCTGCTCTTTGCGGAGGGCTTTGGCGCTTTCCTGTGAGATGATTCCGGGAGCATCACTATCAATCCCAAGATTGACGTTGAGGTAAGAGGCGATGCGCTTGATATCTGCAAAGTCGGCTAAAGGTGGCGTGCCGGACAAAATCCACCGCTTGTCGGCGTTCAGTGTTGTCAAATGTGTGTGGAGGTGGATTGGATTCTTTCTGCACGCGCTCTTGTTCTCCATGGGGTATGTAAACTCATCCACAATTAAGCGGTTGAAGCGGAATTGATGCAACACAGGAAATTTGAACTGCTCCCAATCAACAGATGTGTCGGACGAAGAGGATGCTTTGCTGGACTTTGCCGTCTTTTGCGCTTGATTTCTTTGCTGCATCTGATCGTATCTCTGGTACTTGGCTCCCTTCGTCCGCTTCGTTGGAACAACACCCTGGAAGTCTGGATGACCAAAAGTCTTCTTAAGCTCTTGCTCCAGATGGCGCCGAAATGACTTGGTACCAACTTCCTTGAGTGTAGCATTCATTGCTGGGATTCTTTTAGACGCGTATTCGAACCATTCACTAAAAGCTCGCCCTTCCTTTGAGGGTGACTCGGGCATGGCGGTGATGCGCTGAAATTGGAACATGTACGGGTCGCTCTCGAAGAGACCGAATGAGGCGATTATGATCTTCGCAGTCTTGAAATCCTCGATCCGCTTGGATTCCAGATCTTTGGCTGACTTAATGACCATAACAAGTCCTCCGTCGTAGAGTGACCTGTCAAGGCACTTGTGAATTTGAGTCTGCCATTGGTCAGGCAGCTGGGCCGGAACAACCACCAATGTTGCCCTCAGGTGGATGAGCCCCGAATGATCGTTAGAAGGCGAGTCTTGGGTATCCAAAAACCCTTGGTGGATCAAGGCTAAGGAAGTGACAGTCTTGCCAAAAGAGACTTGGTCCGCTACAACACCACCTTTGACCGTGATCTCTGCTTGCGCCCTGCCTTCGATCTTCCAATGCAACGGGGCAATGGCTTCTTCTTCGACCTCTTCCAAAGTAAACTGGAGACCCCTTTCTTGCAAACGCATCCAGGTGAGTGAACGCTTCTGAGATGGCTTCAACTGGAGCCTGAAGCCCGCTGGCTGCGCGTGCTCAACGTCGGTCTTGTTGTCTTTCAAGCGGAGCGGAGGAAAGGTTCCAACTGCATAGGGAGTCCAATTTGAGACCAAATTCCAACTTAGGATTGCGTGATTTTGCTTTAAGAGACTCCAAGCTCTGTGTGCCAAAGACAGAGGGTTGACTCCAATATTGATGTTGGAAGCACCAGAAACCGCATCGACAATTGCCTCAGCTTTCAAAATTGACGGGCGTTTCTTCAATCCAATTTCAAAATCTGCGCTAAGTTGAGGATCTTCGTGAGCAACGAGTTGGATGTTTTTATCGCCCCTTTTTCTACTTTCTTCGACTGGCCTCCATCGAAGCGGAGGCGACGGCGGGGAGCATTTGGTGCAAACAGTTTCCATGTCGTTGTCAAGAAATCTCCAACAGTCCAAAGCCGGGATTCCGGCAGCATTTTTAAGCATCCAGGAGAACTTTGCAAAAAAGTCGACCATCTCATTTTCGACAGCCTGGTACACGCCCGGTTTAACGTCATGGCCGTAACATTTGATGTTGAGGACGGCCAGGCAATTCGAGCAATCAAACTTCATTCTCTGTTCATTCCAGTCAGAGCTAGGCTGTCTGACGACGCGATTGACCTCCAAAGGAATCAGATTGGTTGCGTTGTCTTCAATCCACCTTGCTGGCGTCACGCTTGTAGAAAATGTATGTGGGCTCCAAGGACGGAACTCCGGGGCAACTGTGGCAAGCGTCTCCCTTGGCTCAGCATAGTCAAGTCGTTCTGGGCAACATGAGAAGACAAAACGATCCTCATCAACAGAGCCAACACGGGTTGGATCTAAGAAGAGGTAGATGGGTTCAGGTCCATCTCGGCGATATAGGGAAGAGCAGGCAGTGCCGCATAGCGGCAAATGTCGAAAGGCGCCCGTGAGGTCTTGAGCTTCATCAGCCATGGAGCGAATCTCAAGTGACCTGGGAACAGTTTCCCTCTGGTAGTCAACCAAGCCGTACTCCGCACGCCACGAGGGCTTCATGTCCTCACTTCCAACGACCTCAATGGAGCATCCTTGCAATTGCGGCACACGCCACTTCCAACCCGTGGCCCATTGAGAAGATGAGAGGTTGGCTTTGGCGACAGGGCTCTCCAGGAACTTTCGTATAGAGCCGTTGGAGGCAAGATCGTCGGAGGGCTTGACATAGAGCTTCCATTCTGCGGTAGCGCCTATTTCTAGCTCTGCGACTGCGTTTGGCGAAGCATACCTCGCAACCCAGGGGATGTAAGATGTGCGTTTGAGGTACTGAAACGTGAGCTTCTCGTTGCGCACTCCATCAATGGCTTTGTAGTAGTCTCCCAAGAGCTGCTGGTCCAAATCACCAAAAGCGCTGTAGGACATCAGGTGAGCCTGCAAGAGGCTGATTTCAGGGAGGTCTTTGAAATGCAACGCAAGGGGAAGACGGCCTTTCCAATTCCCAGAGAATTCGTGGGGACCAAGAGAAGTAGACGAGTCCGAGAGGTAGTTGTGCTTTGGCTTGCTCACACAAGAGGCACATGCGGAATGTCCACAGTCTTGGCAAATCAAAATGGGCTCGCGAGTAGTCTCCCAAGTTCCTTCACAATGACAACGGCGGCGGCTTTGAACTGCGTCGGCACACAAGTGTTGGATGTCAATGTCTGTAGAAGGGCATTGGCGGCTGTGCTCGAGGGAAACGACCAGATGACTATCACCAATGAACGCGAACCTTGCTGCAGGTTCCGTAAATGAAAGCTGCGCACATCTTTTGCCTAAGCGCTTCAAAGCGGCTCCTGCAACGATGAGGGCAGCAAGCTCGGCGGCTCCAACAACAGTAGTGCTCATCGCGTTTCCGGCCAAATCCTGAACCTCGGTCATGCTTTCAAGAGTAAGTGAGATCTTGTCCAATGGAATACCCTGGAGCGCCAAAGTTTCGTGTGGGGTCATTGGTGCTGCGCGATCCGTGAGGTAGAAAATTCCAGAAGGTGTGATGCAGGAACAAATGCCAAAGGCCGTCTCACCACCTCTGTCCACATTCTGCGAAAGCTCCATGATCATGGTCTTGAAAAGGGGATCGAAACCTCGTTTCTTGTCGTCTTTGGCAGCTCGCAAGCATCTGATGTCAATCGAGTCCCAAACTCTCTCGACCTGCTTGTTCAACCATGGCTTGTGAGCATGCTCAGATGCAACGCTGCCACCTCCTTTGACCCACTGCGTGATCGGTTTCTCTTCGCCGAGCTTCTCCAGCTTCCGAACTCTTTCGTGGCGTCGGCGGCATGCATCCCACTCGACAGTCCGTGACCTATTGTTTCGCTGGAAGACGCGAGCGAGTTCGGAATTGAACTGGTGAACTCGAGGGTCGTTACTGGGGAGAAGGAAATCACTGGCAGGTGCGCTAGCACGACGTTTGAGGGCGCCTGTCATCAATTTGGCCCACATTTGGAGAGCTGTGCTGTGGTCCTGAGACTGTTCTTGGCGAATCCATAGCATGTAACCTCGCATTCGTGTTTGGGGCAGGTAAAAGTCCTTGGTGTCGACTCGGGAGAAAGACGATTGGTAGCCGTAGCTTTTGGCGCGCTCTCCCAACTTCTCCCATGGCGCCCCAGAAACATTTTCGAATATGAGCATTGTCGGCCTCCATTTCTGAACATAGGCCAACACGCCTTCGAGGGTATCTTTCGACTCTCCATTTTTGACTTTGGCTTTTTGGATGTTCAGACCAGAGAAGTCGACACAAGAGGACCCGGCAACCACGATGTCAACTTCTCCAGGAACTTTGACCTTAGCGCCATAGACATTTGTGGCTCCGTCCTCCATGACATCATCTTGAGTGAATTCGCGGACATCGCGGAAAATTATGGGTGGCTTGAAGTTTCGCTCGATGTAGGCCTGCTTTCGGGGAACGATTTCGGCCGAGAACACATGCTCCAAGTGCAAAGGCTTCTGACCCAGTTTCTTGAGTGAGTCGGAGACAAGTTGGAGTGCGAGCAACGGGCTCTCTGTGCCGGAACACATGGTGGCGATGCGTAATTTTGTGCCGGTGAGCACTTGGAGCGCTTTGTCAAGGCCATTGCTCAAAGCTTTCTTCGTCAGATCCGTGAATATGTCTTGGATATTGGACAGAGGGGGTAGGTTCAAGTCAAGCCCTCGCCTGCTCTCGTCGGGAGCTCGAGTAGCTCGGGCTCTGGTTGGCTTGGCGGTGGCGGGCTCTTGAGTGCAAGAGACCACGTCTGTTTCCTCAGCTGTGATACCACCCAAGACCTCGTCCTTAGCGTTATCATTCCCCAAAGCATCGTCCTCAGCATCCATGTGGGAAGCTTCATGGTCGTTGCCCTCTACGCTGCTGTCTGTGTATCCTTCGCTAGCATCAGAGGCCTCGTCCCCGCTCTCTGGGCCGCTTACGGGGTCCTCAGCTACGCATTCTGCAAGACGACGGCATGCTTGTCGAGGCTTTCCACTGGCACCCACAGTCCTTTGGACCTCTAAAGGTTCGATGGTCTGTGATCGGCTGTCGGGCGGTGTTGGGAGGTGCATCCTGGACGCTTGGAGCTGGACTTGCCCAGCTAGGAATAGCGTCAGTGACAGGCTGAACTTCGGGAGATACGTGACCACTTACCTGGGACATGAGAGCTCGCACGCGTCAGATTAGAAGAAGAGGCGGTCTCCGGCTCCAGGATCTTTGGCTTTTTGGCAGACGGCAATGGCGCATCGCTGTCTTTACGTTTGGCAGCAGAAGATCGAGCTTTCGCCATGATGAGCGAGGTTGCCCGGTGGGCACAGCCCAAGACTTGTGCAAAATAAAAGAAAAAAGAAAAAGCGGCAGAATACTCCAAAGGTGACTCTCTAAGCGATCTTGAGTGGTGTTGGAGCGGGCTCTGGGAGACGCGACACAGCTCACTCGTGGGAAGACGCGTCGTATGTGGTCCGAGCGCTATCAGTGTTGCTGGCAATCGGCTAACGGCTTTTTGGCGGGATATCTGGGTGTACCTGCATGGACACCTTACCACCCACCTACTACACCTGCTATCTATGAACCCAGTTTGTTGACTTACCTATCTGCCGCTTGCACGTACCGTACGGTCTGTTTGAAACATCAATCAATCAATCATGTATGTGGTCTGGTCTTTCATAATTGGTCAATCCGGACATCATTTGAGTAGCCGGGAGAACTTCATGGAGAACAGAGGAATTCTTTGCCATTCGAAGATGTCACAAGCCGCCAGCTTTGAATTTCGTTGCAGGTAACAACGCCCTCCTGAAGCCAGTATCTTTCACTAGTAATTTCAGCTCGTACGTTGGCGTTGCAAGAACCTTTACGCGTGTATGCCCTCTTCATGGCGTGCCGTAGTTAGTCTACATACTGGCCACGAAAAGCCTTAGTTTACCATTGAATGCATAATTAGAAGACGTAAAATACAATCGATGCCTCCTAGAGACTTCCTTGGAACCGCCAAAGTCTGGTAGGTGGTGGTTTGTTCTTCAAGTTTTTTGGAAGGCTTCCCTCGGGATCTCAAGTTCTGCTCCCCCTGGAAACCCTTATCCATATGCAGTTTGTTTGCAGGCAAATGAAGTCATCATCATTTGCAAGTCTTGATGTACATGACACAATCATGTCCAACTAGCAGAAAGGCTCCATGGTGTTTTAGGTGATAAGAAAATGGAAGGGCAGGGTTTACTTTGGAACCCGAGAGCAGACTTGGCTTTAGACAACGATCTTGAACCTATGCATATGGAATGTTCGATGTGAACGCAAACGTAAATGCCTATGAAGCTGGTTGAGGCTCCGGGACTGTCTACCGCTGCAGAAAAGTCGGGTGGGTTTAGTCAAGACCGGGCACCCCTTTCTTGCTAGTAAGTAAGCACCAGCCACTACTCACCTACTACGTCAGCTACCCTCCTCTCCCATCTTCTCATCTTTCTCTTTTCCGTCATAAACTCGTCGCTATCGCCTATTCATCTTCCGCCGCCACAATGGCAGCCGATGGCCAAAAGAAATACGGGATTATTTGCACAACATCACCAGGAATCATCACGTTAACAAAGGTTCTGCAGCCGGCATTTGCAAGCCAACAATTTCGAGTCTGTCCACAGGAGGCCTCACTACAAAATAGGCAGATGACCAAGCGGGTTTCTGCCAAATCAATAATCTTGTACGATTGATTCAGACATTCAGACCACCAGGGTTTCAGAAAGAGCGATAAAAAAGAACGGCCCAAAGCCCACAAGAGACGAATGTACGGACACAAGCAGTACAAAGCCTTTGAGAGCATGGACGTGGGAAGCCTGTCTGCACAGGACGGCTGAAGCTGGCTGTGTGATACGATTTTTGCATCAAGTCTCAGTGTGGCAGCTCAACTGTGGTAGCGAGGGCACGTCAACCAAGGACTTTCTCTGCCGCCGAAACTGCATGAGTATTAGCGATGGTCGAGTCAAAAGACGGCACATCCAACTTACCGCTCACGCCGGTATTGTCAGGTTCGACGTGGACGGCCTTGACCTTTCCGTCCTCCACCTCGAGGGCATAGCGCTTGCTACGGTCGTTCCCAAAGATCTTCTTGCTGTCAAATGACAAGTCCAGGGCGTTGGTGAAGGCGCCATGGGTGTCTGCGAGGAAACGGATTCCGCTTTTACCCTCGGGATCCAAAGAGCTTGCCCAGGCCTTCATACTGTGGATGGGTTAGCCAACACAGGCATGGTCAAGAAGAGCAACAAGGCGACGGAGCTTGGCAAGGCATACACAAAAGGATCATTGACCGACACGACGACGACGGAGCCAGCGTCTTTGAGCTTTGGCGAGTTTATATAGCCGGGGATGTGCGAAGACGAGCATGCCGGGCCTGGAGAATGGTTAGCTGGCGGGCGACGGGGTAGGGGGGGGGG
>JAIFKG010000257.1:0-29165 GCA_020351975.1 Phyllosticta ampelicida | reverse complement strand
TTTATAAGCTTCCCCCACCCAACCATTTGGCTTTTGCAGGGGCCGGCCGCGGGGTTGTTTTCTTTTAATTTTAAAAAACCCCCCCCCCCCTCGCATTTAGGTGACGGGGTAGTAGCCGGAGTCAAGAAGCAGACGCAGGCAAAGCAAAAGAAAAGCAGATCGAATGCGAGGAGGGCCGCCACTTTGTTGTGCGGTGGGAAGGGAAGGGGGGGGAGGTCAGTAAAATATACGTTAAGAGCACGCTCCTGGCACACCGGCAGACTTGCTCCCACATTTCATCGGGCCCAAAGTCCGCGGACTCCATGTAAGCTGAAGACAAACGAGCGATGGGGAGGGGACATTCATGGATGGGTGGACGCAGGGCTGACGTGCCAAAAGAGCCGTTTCAAAAGGCGTGTTGACGACGAGAGGTTGGCCGTCGCGTTGCCCGCGCTTCCAGGCACGTGCGCAGGTCGGGCAAAATCCCCGACCGCCCTGCCTGCCTGCCTGCCTGCCTGCCTGCCTGCCTGCCTGCCTGCCGACCGACCAAGTGAAGCGCAACCCCTCCCCTTCCCCCTTTCATCGCTCACCTTGCTACTTCAATGTCCCGTTTCGCCGTTTGGCGATCGATGCAGCGTTGTTTGGGCCTGAACCAGACCCTCTCTGTCTCTTGGATCTGTCAAAAATAGGAGCGGCTTTGCGTATCGTCACGCCGTCGCGCTTATGATTGGTGTCTGAGCAGGCCGCTGCTTTCTGAACCTCGCTCCTTGCCTGCTTGCTTGCCTGGTGGTTCTGTACCTTTTTTTTTTTTTCTCTCTTTCTTTTTCTTTCCCCCCCACACCGGGAACGACTGGGGAACAAAAGTCGGCTCGCAAAGCGTCTAACCTAATGGTTGGGCAGCCTTCAGCAGATCCGGAAGACAGTCAATCGGTGAGAAGAGAGGTGCAGGCCCGGCCCGTCGGTTGCTGAGCCCGCCAAACGTGGCCGTGCATTGGTCGACAGAGCGGCGCTGTAGGCAAAAAAATTGAAAAACACCGCCGACGCGCAAAAAACTATGAGGATGGAGCGATTTGAACGCTCAACCTTCAGGAACTTCCTTGTTACTGGAATCTGACGCTATTACGAATTAGTTTGATTTTTAATGCTGCTATGGTTCTGTCAACTCACCGCTACCGTTGCGCCACACCCCCTAGATGTTGTAGGGAAGGCTGGCTAATTCAAAATATAAAAACAGTTTTTTTGATCGTGCACGAATGCTTTCACCCCTGCTTACAAACTCCATCTCAACGTCAGAAAAAAAAACTTGAAGCATCTCAATCTCCACCCCGGTTTGGTTTATTTTGAATTACGGTAGAGAGACGTTTCCGCAGTGACGGGGTCTTTCTAACCGAATGAGAAAGGTGCTCAGCCGGATTTGCGGTCTTCCCCCACCCCAACCAGATATATTTTGCCGCAATGGTCCCACGTCGCAGTATAAGACACAATCGTCAGCCTGCTGCACGTGGGAGAACAGGTGCGTCCCTAGGTTGCTGAAACACATGGGTGTCGGTGCTGGATGGTTGGTAAGACGCGACTCGTCGGTCCAACGGGCTGTCGTGTCCCAAAAGGCGCCATCAATGCTTGCTCACCTGTGTCGTACACGAAGCGCCGGAGAGAGAATGAAGACTCGAGACCGGTTGGTGGTTGGTAGTTGGGTTCCTGCCCGCCTTGGCCTCGTTGGAACTGCCAAAATGGATGGGGTTCAAATGGGTTCGCAAAGATGCGGTCGTGCAAGGGGTGGAGAGATAGTTGGGAGCTTTGGATTCAGATGAGCTTTCCAGAGATTTGACGCCTTGGGTTTTCGGCGATCGTAGCTTCCTGTCTGTCACCCATGTGCAGAGGAAACATTGGAAAAACAACGTCGGGTGCTCAGACCCAGAGACGACGGTACCAAGTGGTCACTGTATGGAACTTGTGCCTCTAGGCACTTCACTTGTGATGGTGTGAAAGGGGTTAGCTCTCCCTGCACTCATATCTGACTCCGGTCGTGGACTCAGAGACCTCTCGCAAACAAGCGGAATCCGCAAAGCCTAGAGCTTATGTTTTCAGTCATCATTTTGGTTTCCAGTGCAAAGATGATGTGAAAAGGACATCTTACGGTCACTTATCACTCATGGCCCGTCACTTATCGTCCGTCGCTCTTGTCGTTTTCCCCATATTGCTCGTCGCTTGCTGCTCATCGCTTCCTTGCTTGACTGCTCGGCTGCCCACTTGCTCGCCTCCACCAGTTGTCACTCCAGTTTTCGCTCTGCTAATTCTCTAGCAACCAATGATAACCAGATGAAGTTGATGGTGGAGAAGTACGGTCTCTAGCTGCTGGAGAGTCGAGCGTGAGCATCTTGCCATTCTCACCATCGGGATTCGTTACCCCGTTTGGAGTGCTGTTACTGGATCTGCTGTGGGAACACGGGCCGGCCCGGCTGGAAGGACAAGTGCAGGTCGGCATTCGAGCTCATGTCCTGACTTTTCACAAAAATATAGAATGTAATCAAAATTTGGTATGTGCAGTCCAAAAATCAACAAAAGAGCCAAATCATGGCATTGATGATAGAATCAAAGGTGTTGCACTAGGATTGAACACACTGAGCGTGGGTAGCATCAAGAGAAACACCCCCTGGCAGAGGAAACCGAACCACAAGACCGCGTGGGTAGGGAGTGGGATCCAAAAGTTCGGGTGGAGGTGGCAACGGAACTTCGAACTTAAAACGCCCACGATCGACCAAGATTCATCACGAACGATCTCAGTCAGCGCCGAAGTCTATCGATCGAAGCGGGAGCAACAGTTATCTGCCAAAACCATTTGCACAAAGCACGTAGACGAGAAGCCGACCGCCAGACACCTTCGGGTCCAGCGCGCCATTCTCCCTTGCCGGAGCTGAGTCAGTAACGTAAACTCCGGCGCGATCGCCATCTGTTCCTACCGCTGCCTCAACATAACCTCTCTCTCTCTACCGCTACCTCTCTCGTCACCCTCTCTTCGACATTGTCGACTGCCGTATAAAGTCCTCGAGCTTCCTTCATTCCGTTCCCTCGCCTACATTGTGCCTCGTGCCAAATTGTTCCAGGAATCGACCGGCAACCCCGACGACCAGCATCCCGTACCCAGCGCTTGCTCTTTGCCCGACGGATCGACCAACCGACCGACGACCCACCGCCGCCAACGCAAAACAGCAATCCGAACCGGCCGAGCGAACGAAGAAGACGATGCGTCGTGATGGATCCTACAACCGGCCCTTCCGCGGCCTCCCCGCACACGCTACCAGCGCGTCAGCCGTAGATGTTGTCGCGAACAAAAAGAGCCCCCCCCCGCTTGGGAATTGAAAAATAGAGCAAGAAAAAAGATAAAATTGAATGAGGATGAGGCGATTTGAACGCCTAACCTTCAGGATACTCCATATGACTGGAATCTGACGCTGGTTTCTTCATTAGTTATGGATCGGGTGGATGATGTAGTGCTGCAAGAACTTACCGCTACCATTGCGCCACACCCCCAAGTACGTTGCAGGGATCTTTGGTGTTTAGCATTATGCATGCTTCCAAGAACAGGATCAGGGGGGCCAGGGGGTTCTGTGACGACAGAGGACACCGCAACAGGTTCAATGGCGTCATGAGGTAGGTTGAGCTCTTGGTGTTGGTGAGGCGTGGGCACTCCTCGGCGTGACCACCCCCACGCGCGTAATCCTAGGTGAAGATTCACCAGATGCGATTGAGTCCGCAACCGTTTGTCTAGAGTACTTGCTATGCTCCATAGTCTCCTCAAAAGCCTGGCACTGCGTGGTAGAAGCACCAACGGGTGGTTTTTGCGCTTGGGTTATCGATCACCGAATCCGGTCAAAACAGCCAGATCAGCAGTCAGCCCAACACTTCAATATCTTTCAACCAAAGACGCCTCTTGACTTACGACTCGATGGGCAATTGCTTGTGCAACGCGTCGCCGAACTACAACCTAAAGTAGTCCGTGCTGCAAGGACGACTTCCGCCGTCGAAGTCGGATGGTCGATTGCCTACCAAGTCCTGGTCGACATAAACCAACCAACCCATGTTGGGTCCGCTAAGCGGTTCCAGCATACAGCAATGCACAACATTTCCTTGTTGCCCCGATTAGATGATCCAAGCCGGTCAGAAATGCTAGTTGCATTCGTTGACACTCTACCCGTTACATTGCCGCACATCAGCCGGACATGCATCCGCGCAAAGCCGACCAAAATCCCCAAGACAGCTGGAAAGGAAAATGGAGATATGCATGATGTTCTGTTTCCACAAACGCCAGGCTTCGACCGCCTGTGAAGAAGTGGCGGCTGGCGACCGGGCCCAGCTCCCTCCTCCCAAAAGAAAGCAACGGGGCATCAAACCCGGCGGGAGGCAAGCCTCAAGAATAGACCTATCCCATGGCAGCCCTCCGCAAAAGCACTCTCGGCTTGACAAGCACAGAGGCAGCACAATCTCCAAAACAGAAATCGCCCCTAGTCGTCCCTAGTTCTCGCCGATCCCTGAGAAGCCCAAAAAGCGAGAAACGTTCAGGAAAAAAAAAAATTTGATAGACGTAAAGCTTTGACCCAAACCCGCTTGTACTGTACACCTTTCCAGCCGGCACGTAGAATCGTACAATCGAGAAGACCACTTTGCTCGCCAAAATCTCGCCGCAGCCTTTCTCTCTTTCTTCTGCCTCAACCCCCCATTTTCATTTTCTCTTTTAAAATTTACACGGTAGCTCAGTAGTAGTATCGCCGCCGCGGCCGCGACGCCGAGTACGTGCGCCGGTGGTATCGCTGGTAGCCGGTGTTGCCGTACGACGAGGGGTAATTTGTGCTGCGGTAGACGACGCGCCGGCGCGGCGTAGTCGCGATGATGAGCCAGGCATCTGCACACGTGTTGCGTCAGTCGGCCGTTTTCCAGATCCGGGGTGCCAGTCGCGCGTACTGCGCGCAAAGTATGGGACGGATCCGCGCAGTCGCAGTCGCAGTCGCAGACGCAGCCGCAATCACGTTTGCGCGATATTTTCAGTGGTGGACGAAAAGGCCATGTGCAGTTCCGAGTTTGAACGGGATTTCTGGGACTCGACTTACGCAGTATGCCGGGTATCCAGCCGAGCAGAGTCAAGACGATGCTGAGGCAGAAATTCAGGCCGCAGCCACGCTTAATGAGGACCACGAGCGGCGGGAGGAAGATGGCTATGAGAATGAGGAGGCAGTCTTCCTACGGCGGCGCGTCAGCAATTTGCGTCGAAGGCCCGGTTTGACAAAGACTATTTCTTGAGTTCTGCGCCTGCCGGCCAATCCGGACATGGCGGAAGGCAGGAATCGAGCAAAAGAACAAACATCAGGACGAGAAATTGCCGACACATGGTAAGGATGTGGTACACGTACTACCATCGACATTGCGACTGGATCGTGAGTGTTGTCGCAGAGAAATAGGATATGCTTCAGCGCGAAAGATGGAGGATGGTAGTAGGTTCGGATCACGTGTTGAATATTATGCGCAAGGATAGCGCCCGGGATTCGCGCAATTCGCCGAAAAGAGATGCAAGATGTTGTTTAGTCGAGGATGCGATTAGAAGGTCAGGTCGAGGAACGAGGTGGGTATGTGAGAAAGGTAGGATATGTTGGTGAGACGGTTTGGGTACGAAGTTGGGTATACGCCGCCGCCTATGAAATGCGCGGCAAAGCTAGCCCACGGCACAGCCTGACCAGAGAGAGAGATGGAGCAAGCAAGCAGCCAAAGAGAATCCGAGCGAAAGAACGAAGACTACCAAGTACATTAGAAATATATCCGCTTTGCAACACATACCTAACCCCCGCCGTCAGCCGAAGCCGCACCCGCATCCGCACCTGCACCCGTACCCACCATCTGTCCACCATGGCGGCAGTGCAATTCTTCATGGTCCTCATGCAGCTAATTCTGACCTAAACCCGCCTTTGCACTGAGACGAGGCTCAACCAGACGTGCAGCAGTAGGTACAGCGCTTATGCTGCGGCATGGTGAGCCATGCCTCCCTTGCACGGCCTCGCTCTTGTGGTGGCAGTTGTGACCCGACCGTACGTCTCTTGACCTTCATCATAGGCGTCATTCATCATACATGCCATGCCGTCTTGGACGCATCCCAGCTTCCCCACAAGCAACTTAGAAGTCCGATCCGAGCAACGGCACCTAACTGACGCTTCTCCGCTGCCGCTAGCAGACGTCATGCGAGCGAGCCGGAGACGTGCAGTAGGAAAGGGGCACACTCAACAGGCGCTCTACCTCAGACGGGCAGATCGTGGGTTTCGGCTCGGTTCAGATGCCCGGGCTTGCTGTGCTTGACCTGACCGACCTGTCCTGCCCGCCGGCCGTGTTACGCGCATGAAAGGTTGTACCTTGCTGGGTTGGTTGGCTTCGACGTCTGTTCCCCGCGTTTGGTCGACTCTGCCTTGGCTTCTGCCTGACTGTGTCATCCTGTTGAAAGATGCTTGGTCTCGAGCCTTGTTTGATCGCATGAAAACAAGCTGGCAGCTGGCATTCGGGTCAGCGGCTTTTCGAGTTTGGCAGATGTTGTACTGTGTAAAACCCAAAGGACGTCTGCAAGCTTTCCAGGACGAAGCGCCATGTAGCCCGGCGCTAACCGACGAGCGACCTTTTCTTGGGGTTAGGGTCTGTGTTTGTTGGCGAGTTCGAGTCGGGCTAGGTATGCTCTTGGCCGGACAGAGACTCGGTGACGGTGCATCTCTGATGAGGTTGCAGTATGACGTCAAGTTTTCCGACCATGTTCAAGCAAATATTCAGTATAAACAGCCACAACATCATCATGGCAATGCTGAGGGCTGACAGCGGCCGTCACGCGCGAGTCGACGTTTTGCCACACCTGGCGTTGGCATCAGAGTCAGCCTTGTCGGATGCAATCGGAGGAGAGCTTCTTCACAGCCTCGCCGTACTCGATCGTCGACAATTTGCAGCTGCCAGGTTGCACAGGATGATCATGTGCACACAAACTGAACCACTTGCCTTGATTCATCGATTGCCGTCGTCTATTTTGTAAAATTTTACAGCTCATGTCAAGAGCAAATCCCCAATAGCTCCTTGATGGAATGCCACATTTGATGAAAACCCCCTGTGCCCTGTTGCGTGCGCCTTTTACCCTTTCGAAACGAGAAGAACGCTTGCCGGCTTCAGCATTCCGCCAAACAGCAAATTTTGAAAACTAAGCATGTGAAACAGAAACAAAAAAACAAACCAAAAACAGGACAAAACATCCCAGGAACTCTTTGGAACCCCATTCCGACTCACCGAGTGCACTCACGATCCAGCATTACCACCACCCCTAGGCTTCTTGAGGCCGCCGGCATCTCCATCCATACCTGCATCGTCTCGAGTTCGTTTGTTCGGGACGAATTGCCTCGCGTTAGCATTCATCCCCCTGCCAGCACCAGGTCCGCCCTCACCACCTTGGCCCTGCCCCTGATTGCCTCCCCCTCGACCTCTGCCGTGACCACCCCTTCCTCCTCGTTGACCGCCCGGGCCCTGCTGGCCACCAGCTTGTTGATTTTGCGGGCTACCAGCTTGGCCGCCGCCACGACCACCTGGCCTGGGGATGCCACCACCACGTGGAATACTGGTCCCACCTGAACCGATAATGTTGCGCAACATCTGCGGTCCTGTTCCAACGCCTGGAGGTTGTCCTTGCGGTGGTCGGTTTGGAATGCTCGCTTGCTGGTGATTCTGCAATGGCTGGGGAGGCAGGCTCTGTTGTCCCATCTGGCCCATCTGGCCCATCTGGCCCAATTGTTGCTGACCAAAGGGAGAGTTTGGCCGGAACTGGTTGGCCATAGCTCCAGACATTGCACTTCCAGGGCGTGGTATACCGGTGCCGTACGGGTTACCAGTCACTGGTTGGCCCTGTTGGTTTTGGAACTGGTTCATCGCTGCCTGTGGGCGTGGCTGAACTTGACCCTGCTGAACACCTCCAGGCTGACCAAACGAGCCGCGCGGCACTTGAGTCTGGTCTTGAGTCTGGCCTTGCGGCCGTCCTTGCGGTTGAGATGGCGGAGTCTGTTGTTGCTCCTGCTGTGGTACTTGCGGATGGACTGGCTGCTGCTGCTGCTGCTGCTGCTGCTGCTGCTGCTGAGCTTGTGGCTGTTGAGGAGCAGCTTGAGGGGAGGCAGCGGTCTGTTGAGCTGGAGCCGGTGCTTGCGCAGGAGTTTGTTGCGGCTGAATCGGGGCTGGTTTGGCGTCCTTTGCAACCTCCCAGACCTCAACAACCGGTTTCTGAGGCGTTTCATCTGCCGCCTTCTTGACAATGTCAATCTTGCAAGTAGCGGAGCGTTCCTTGTTTTGCGCCATGTTGACCTTGAGGGCTTGACGCTTCTCCATCATTGCAACAGCGGACTCCTTGGCCTGTTCGCTCTTCTTCTTCAGTTCTTCCAGGTCCTTTCCGTGGGATTCGATGAGCTCCTTGGTTCTCGTCTCAACTTCGGCTGCGAGTTTCTTCTTGAGATTGTTTTGGAGGATACTCTTAACCGTGGGGTTGGTTGCCAAGAATGCGCGAATTTCACCATCATTCAAGTCTTCGAGGCGGACCTTGGGTGGCTGCCCCGTTTGAGCACCTTCGACCTTGACCGGAGTTGAGCTGCCATCCTCACTCATAAGCGCAGGCGCGGCGTCCAAAATGGAGGCCGATTGCCCACCCTTGACTTGCTGCATCTCCTGCTGGTGCTCGGACTTAATCCGTTGGATTTCTCTCTGGTGCTCTTCCTTCAGCTTCTTGAGCTCCCCCTCATGCTCTGCCTTGAGATTGGAAATCTTTTGATCGTTCTCCGCCGCCATGTTAGCCTTGGCCTCCCTCAATCTGTTTGTGAGGGTGCCCTTCATTTGGTCAGCGCGAGCCTTGAACTTCGTTTCCGCCGCGGCAATCCTCTCCTCGGCGTCCTTTTGGATAGCAGAAATGCGGGCGGCAACATCCTCGGCGCCGCCTTCTGTAGCGGTGCTAGTTGCGGCCCGGAGAACCTCTACTTCTTGATGTGCGACAGTGAGGTCCGACTTGGCTTTCTCTAAAGCCTCGAGAGTTTCGACATTTGCTTCATCTGATGACGCTTGCGTAGCCGCAGACTGCTTGAGCTGAGACAGTTCATTGTTGGTTGCATCAAGTCGCTGCTGGAGATCGCCCTGCGAAGTTATTAGTATGTTGTAACCATGAGTGTCGGTATACTCACAACTTGAGTCTCCAACTCTTGCACCCTGGACTGTTGCGCCTGGAGCGTTGACTGTTGCGACTGAAGGGTGCTCTGTGAACCGTTAGCTTGAGGTTTCGAGATATCAGCATTGAACCTACAAGTTGCGCCTCGAGTTCCCGCACTCTTGTCTGCAAAGATTCGACCTGGCCTTGGAGCTCGGCGGCCCTGGCGGACTCTTCGGCAGCCTTGGCTTCGGCAGTATTTACGCGCGCTTCGAGAAGAGCAACTTCGGGGCTTGGAACACCAGATTCATCAACCTGGCCTTCCTCCGCGTCTTGTGGCTCCTGTGGCTTCTCGCTTTCCTTAGACCTTTCAGCAGCAGCAACGGCCTCATCCCTGGTAGCTTTCGTGGCTTCGAGCTCCTCCTTGATTGTGGCGAGTTCATGTACAGCCTGATCGCGTTCTTGAGTGATGTTCTGGACCTGCTGGTTGTGCTCCTGGTCCCTATCTCTCGCCTGTTGCCGCAGCTTCCTAACTTGCTCCTTGAACTGATCCACCATCTTGGCCTTTCGCTCTTCAAAGCTCTGCTCTGCCTCCTTCTTCGTAGCCTCCGCAACTTCCGTCTTGGCTTGCTCGATGCGCTCCTCGAAGCCGGAAATTTGCGCCTGCAACTCTTGAATTTGCGTTTGCAAAGGCTCCGTCTCAGCCACTGCCTGATCTTTCTCCGTTTGCAACGTCTCAATCTTATTCTTCATCTCGGCCAGCTCCTCGGGGTCGACGCGGTCATACTTTTGCAAGATGTTTTGAGTGCGCTTCTGCCACCTGTCGCGGTCCTCTTGAAGCTTCTCAAGTTCACCGGCTTTGTATTCGACATCGCTTTCCAATTCGCGCACCCTAGTCTGCAGCGGTTCAATCTGGGCCATGAGATTTTCGACCTCCTTGATCTTGTCAGCCAATTGGGCCTGAGCCTGGCGAGCCTCGTTGCGGAGCGTAACGCTGCTCTCACGGAAGAGATTGAGTTCGTTGATCGTCTCCATAAGCTTGCTGTGTGTAATGTTGGACTGTTCTTTGTCAAGAGCATTTTGACGTTCTTGGTTGAGCTTCTCGCGAGTCTGGTCAAGTTGAACCTGGGTATGGTCCAGTTGCTGCTTGTAGCGCTTGGCCTCCTGCATAGAAAGCTCGTACTGCACATCAACAATCTCCTTTTCACGGCGAAGGTAGCGTATGACCTCTTGCAGATTTTCCATATCCGGGGGCGGCGTGACACCAGTGTCAGCCTGTTCGCCGCCGAGGGAAGCGCGGCTCTGCTTGAGCGCAGAAATCTGTGCACTGACAGATTCAAGCTGCTGGTGCAGTCTCTGGTTTTGGTCGTTGACTTCCTCACGACGCATTCTGAGATCTGTGAGTTCACGTTCGTACCTTGCCTTGGTCTCCTCCCAACTGTCTTTGCTAGACTCAAGAGCAGTTTTGGCAGCCTGGGCCTCCGATTTGAATTCCCCAACTTCTTCCTTGAGTTCGTTGTACTCGGCGCGGACTTTTTGCAGGTTTTGTGAAGCCTCGGCATGCTTGATGAGCTCAGCCTCGTAGTTTTGCTGAGCTTGTTGAGCAATGCGGGCTTGAGCCTTGAGGTCCTCTTGACACAGTTTGGCGGTTTCCTGGTAGCGCTCGCTCTCATCCTTGAAGCGTGCAACTTCGCCCTCGAGGATACTATTCTGTTCCATGAAGCGAGCTAGGTCTTGTTCGCGACTGCTACGGACATTAGACAGCTCCGTATTTGTCGTCGCGAGCTCGTTAGAAATTTCCTCCACCCGTTGCTCCAGGTCCTTAATTTTAGCATCCTTCTCCTCAATCGACCTATCCATCTCCTCGCGGTACAGGTCGTGCGACTCGCCGATACTCCGGAGCTCTTCTTCGCTCGACTGGCTAATCGCCTTGTACTGCTCCACGTCGTTCTTGGCGGCTTCGAGCTCGTTACGGGCGATTTCGAGATCGCGTTTGAGATCGGCAACTTCCACTGCCAGTTCTTGCTCACGTGTGAGCTCACCAGACTCGGCTTCCTCCGCTCCACTATCCTGAGCAGCAGTCTCTTGGCGAGCAGTTGGCCTTGGCTGCAGGGCGACGGCCTTTTCTTCAGCATTGCGAAGCTCGATTCTGAGCTCGTCGACGCGAGCTTGGAGTTGATCGCGCTGCGTCTTGGCAGCCACCAACTCCTCCCGCGTGTTGCTCAGGCTCTTGACAAGGTCGTCGATCCTCGTACGGTTCTGCTCGGACTCATACTCGCGACGGAGAGCGGCACGCTTGGCGTCCTCAATCTCATCGTCGAGCTTGCGCTTGACACCTTGAAGCTCCGATTCCAAAGAGTCGATGCGGTTCTGTAGACGGCGACGGTTCTCAGATTCGGCAAGTTCGCGCTCATTCTGCAGATTTTGGAGGTCCGCAATCATCTTGTTCAAGCGAGTACGCTCATCGCTCAAGGCACGGTTGTCCTCGGTGAGACGAGCCTCGATGCTCTTCCAGAGCTCCTTTTCAGCCTTTAAGTTTGCGGCCTCGTGCCTCAATCCGTCTACTTGGGATTTGGCCTCAAAAAGCTCTTCGGCAACTTGAGAAGTCCTAAGATCCTGCTTCGCCGACGTCTCGGCCAAATTCTGTGACCTCTTTTGCAACTCCACATTTTCGGTGCGAAGCTGGCTGAAGTTTGCTTGAAGAAGCTCATATCTCTCTTGAGCAAGGGAAAGTTGAGAACTGTTTCGGTTGATTTCGATTTGCAAGTCGCTCTTTTCCTTGGCCAATCGATCAGCCTGCTCCTTGATCATGGTGCGATCAGTCACAGACTCCTGGCGGAAGGCGTCAAATTGGCTTTGCAGATCCTTGAGTAATTTGGCGTATTCTGAGAGGTCCTGTTGGGGAGCGGTCCCGGGGCCGACGCTCTGTGAAAAGCCAGCCGGTGGCGGAGTCGAAGGTCCAACGGATTGTCCAAACATGGACTGAATGTCGGCTCCGGGAGGTAGTTGTCCGCGGTGGGTGACCATGCGACGGAACATGTCTCTTTCGCGCTGGTAACTCTCGGCGACAGTGTTGAGAGTCTTCAGCTCATCCTCGTAGCGTCCGACCTTGCGGCTGAGCTCATACAGCTCTTCACGGTCCTTGAGGGTTTGGTTCTCTTTGGCCTTGGCTTCTTCTCCTTCCATAATTTCTCCCAGCTCCCGAGTCAGCCTGAGAAGCTTACTGTTTTGTTCCTGAAGCTCCTCAATTGTTCTGAAGAGCGTGAGACGTTGCGAAATGTAGCGGCTAGTGTCTGTGGCATCTTCCTGGTACTCCACTTCGCCACGGACGATCTGCTCGAACTGCGCTTGGTCAGCCGGGCTCAGGGCCTCTATTCCCTGGTCGCGGACGGTCAATTCAAACAGTAAGGCTTTGACCTGCTGACTGAGGTCTTGCATTTGTTGCCGAAGCATGTTGCCCTCGCGCTGGAGACCTGCGACCTCTCCTGACGCCTTGCGCACCTCTTTCCTCGCCACGTCACGCTCTCGATTGGCTTCCTCAAGAAGCTCGGAAATCTCGACGACGTTTCGCTCCAACCTCGCGTGGCCATCACGCAATTCCTCGATTTCAGGTTGCTTGGCCTCCAGGTCTCGAATCATATCGTCGATGGACTGGCTCAGTTTGGCGTTGCGGCGACGCTCAGCCTCAAGTTCAGCCCTGGTCTGCGCATGCTCCGAGTATAGTTGCGTAAAGGTAAGTCCACCCTTTGCTCTGGATGGCGTGGCATAGCCAGGGGTACCGAATGACGGAGAGCCGCCGCGAACGGGCGTCGCGATGGCACCTAAGCCGTTGATTGGACGTCTAGGAGTGCCGATGACTGTGGCGGTGTTCTGCGGACGAGAAGCCAAATCCGACTCAAGCTTCTCAATCTGCTCCTCAAGCTCTCCGATCCGTTGCAGAGACATCTCCTTCTCTGAGCGTTCCGTTTCGAGTTCCGCTTGCATTTGACCCAATTCTTCCGCGGCATCTTCCTTGATCTTGTTGAAATAATTTTGAACGTCTTGAAGACGGGCTCTTGCCGTATCCGCACTTTGCTTCTGGAGGTCGGCCAACCTGCGTGCGGTGTCGAGCTCGACGCGGAAGGATTCTTCAGCTTTTGCAGCAGCGTCTTGCAACTGCTGTATCCTGGTGAGGGATTCCTCCGCCTTTTGATTGACTTCATCGATCCGGCTGCGGAGTGTGGATTCAGTGCGGCGAAGCGATTCAATAGTCTCATTGGCGTCATCGTACATGCGCTGGAGCTCCGAAATCTTTGCGCTCTTCTCCTTGCGGTATTTGGAGTATTCGGCATTCTTGGTCTGGAGCTCCGATTCGTACCACTCGTTGTTCTTTTTCAGCAGGTCAATTTCTTGTTGCAAGGACTGCTGTCGGAATTTGGTGCTAGTAGCAGCATTTTGGGCAGCCTGGTTCTTGTCCTCGAGCTCCGAAATTTCGCGTCGAAGAGCGACAATCTTTTGATGTTGTGTGGCAAGTTCCTCGGCAAGCTTGTCGTGGGCCGTAGTCTTTGCCTCCAAAAGGGCTAGAGTCCCGCGGTTGGATGCCTCCAGATGGGATACGCGGTTGCGGAGGACCTCTGTCTCGCTTGAGGAAGTCGATGAGGATGATTTGAGATTCTGCAATTCAGACTCGAGTGAGGAGCGTGCATTTTCTTTGAATTTTGTCAGTCGCAGTCGGACGAGTCCCAGTCCAATCGAACATACCCTCCTCATTCAGCTTCTTACGAAGCTCTTCCACTTCTTTCAAGCCTTTGTCGACCGAGGCTTTGAGAGCTCTCACGCGATTGTCACCGGTTCGCACGGCATTCTCGAGCTCGACATCAGAGCGAAGCTTTTCGGCCTTGAGCTCGTCAAATTCCTTCGCCTTGGTCTCAATTTGTGAAAGCAGTTGCTGCACAAGCTCGACGGTAGGCGCGTCAAGCAGGGTCTGGAGAGTCGGCTCGGGAATCGAGTAAGAGGCGGCAATGAAGGCCGTGTCAATGGCCGCGGTTGCCATGCTTTGGTTCTCCGTGAGGTCAAATCAGCTAGCGCATGATAGTAGCAGCCAGGGTATTAAAAAGAAATGGAGAGGGAAGCGCCACGAAACGAGGGACGACAACAACGCGGCCGAGGAGCACCGAAAAGCCGGCGGTTGTTGGGGGTCGAGTGGCGCAAGAGGACGGACGATTCGCGATGTTCTTTGAAAGGTGACGGAGAAGAGACGCGGGCGACTTGGAGCTGCAACCAGAACACGGAAGCGCGCTCTGGAGCTCACGCCTCTTGGCACTATTGTACTATGCCGATGTTTGGCCGATAAGGCCTTGCACAGACCCGACCGTCAGTCACTGCATCAGGTCATCCACCTGCAATGGACTCCCTGAGCCGCACTTCTCCTCCGTCCTCGACACCTCACCTCCATCCACCCGTCCTCGACCCTGCAAGTCCCTACCCTGTGGTACTCCTCTCCCGCACGGCTTTCTAGCGACGAGCTCAGCATCACCGCCGACTCCACTTGCCGTGGCCGGCAACATCGAGTCGACGCCGCCATGTCCTTCCTCAAAGCCTCCGGCGCTGCGAGCGCCCCCTCACCCACGCCCTCAGTTTCCTCTCAGGCTAGCAAAAAGCGTCCGCGTCCTGTCGAGGGCACGCCAGTCTTCTCCCAGCCCGAGAACACGCACTCCGGATTCCAAATGGTCACCCGTGTGACGTTCGCGCTGGAATACCTCAAGGAAAAGGACAAGCCCCTGCTCTTTGAAGACATCTTCAGCCACTTGTCCATCCAAGTACAGGATGAAGGATCAGCAAAGCCTCGCCCGGCGGAAAAAGGTGGCCGCGACTGGACGGCATTGCTCAACATCATGCGCGGCCACCCCAAAGTCGAGTACGATTCCAAGGGCTTCGGCGGCAAGGGTAGTTTTCGTTACCGACCACCGCACAATGTGAGGAGTGCAGACGAGCTCAAGGGTCTCCTACAGAGGCAAATCAGTAGCGTCGGCATCAGGGTTGTTGAGCTGAAGGACGGCTGGCCGGGTGCTATTGATACCATCAACGAGCTCGACAAGAAGGGAGAGATTCTCGTCACACGAAACCAAAAAACTACACAACCTCTGCTCGTCTGGCAAAACGACCCCAGCTTGGCGCATCATGTCGACGATGAATTCAAGCAAATGTTCCTGGGAATCCCACTGCCGGCAAATCCTGACGATATGCGCTCGAGGCTGGAGGCGGCAGGTTTGAAGCCGGTCAGCGCGCCCAAGGAAGCCAAGCCGACAAATACTGGGTCCAGGCAAAAGAAGAAGAAGGCCCCCAGGAAGGGCATGAAGACCTCGAATACCCACATGTTGAATGTCTTCAGGGACTATTCGGACAAGAAGAAATAAGCTCGAGGCTCACGGTGTCAATGCATACACTCCGGGAGCCATCGGGAGCCCCAATCTATCAAGACATCACGTTCGCATGTGGTTAGGCCTAACGATAACGGACCGGGCATGGGTAGGTCTGCATTTGCATGTTTTAGCGCGGCGTTTTGGGAGTGCTCGAGCACGAAATTCATACTCGGGTCTTTGATTGCATGCTTTTCCGCCCGTCGGCGTCCTGGCGTCATGGCACACGAAGAAAAGATGGGGTGGGGAGTCCATCGGTAATGGCAAGTACTTTCGAAAGATGGTGAACCACTGCTAGGGTCATGAATGGTGACCGTTAAAGGTACACTACCCTGCGTTCTTAATATCTGTGTGGAGGGATGCCATCTCCAGGAGTTTTCAAGGTTTGATTAGGTTCTTTTCGCCACAGGTCGACAAACGTACTTTTTGGACCAACAGACGGATAGCAAATACCACTAGTACTCCTCAAGACCTCGAATATGCTCCCTCCACTTCGCCTTTGAGGTGCGCAATAACTCCTGTCTCTTCCTTCCTCCCTTTCCCCCTCAAAAACCCAGCGCCACTTCCAGGGTCTTGGCATATTATATATCTTCGATTCACAACAGCCTGCATCATCATCGGTCTCACGGTGCACAGCACCAGTGCACAGCACCAGTGCAACGCAACTCCTGCAAGAAGAGAGCTCCGATGTGTTGAGCTGACCAGACCTTTGCACATGCTCAATTGTCAAGGCTACGAGCCGCGAGACACCAGTGCAGTCGTCAAGCCCTATTTGAATTCGCAGGAAGTCGCTTGCTGAGGTACGCAGCGTTGTGGGTTTGCCAAAGAATCACCTGAAGCTTTTGCACATACAGCACGGAGCCCCGCTGAGTCACATTCATCTTGCTGTTGTCACCCTGCCTGGTACCGTGAGTGGCGCGCTTGAGCCCAAGTCACAAGATCGACACGTCCGCACGCCCGTGGTGAAGCGGTCGCCGTATCTATAAAAACGCAGCCCCAACGCGAGTTTCTAGGGTCGATGTCAGCGTGCCAGTGTGCCAGCTTTCGTGTGCTGGCACAACGATTGTGGCATGTTACTGTCTTTACGGATAGCTGCTCTCCCCAATTCTCCGGCTCAAGGCCCGAGTATACCAGTAGTTGGTACCACAGCAGTGTTTCAAAACCGTCAACATCGTATGCAGATCTTGCCGGTGACGCTCTCATCTAGGAGAAGATGACTGGTGAGTTGATGTATGATCGCGGGTATGTCTGCCAAGTTCAAGGTTTCTGATTCTCGTGTTGCCACTGTCATCAAACAGGATGCGACGGAACAGACTCCCCTTGAGCGAGCCCGCCCGCCGACAAACACTTCCAATCCCCGCAACCTGCAGCAACTCCACCAAAGCTCGTCCATACCAGTCACCTTTCCTTTCAAGAGCTATACGACTGCTAGCACTATCTGCCGCCGACGCTGTCGCGCATCGTGGAGTCATCTCGCAATGAAAGGGCCCGGTGGTCTCTTGGCTCGGCGCGCCTGCAGCCGCTCAAAACCTTTCATTCAACAACCCCGTCGAAGAATTCGCGTGCGTTCATCATGCCCGTAGAGCTGCATGCTTCGGCCAACCCTCTTTTTTGCCGTGCAGGTTTTGCGTTGCGGCTGACGAGAGAGAATCAGAGAGAGCAGCAGCAGCAGCAGCAGCACGAAGCTTTTATGCGGGATCTCGCACGGCCTACAGTCACGATCATCGCCTGATCTGCCTCCCTCGTGCGATCGTGCCTTGATATTCTAATTTGTGTAAAGTGGCACTTGACCTGTCCCTCGACAATCACGCTCAAGTAATGGAGGGTCCTGAGGCCTGGCTACAATAGCTCCGAGCCTATTGCCCCATTCAGCACAACAGTGGTGTCTACTCAACCCCACCCGATCTTGAGAAGTACGCGGATTTCCAAGATGCCATACTGTGGACCGCATTGAGCTTGCAGCCTCTCTGCTTGTGGTCTCTCTCTCTCTGTCGTTCCCACGGCCTTTTCGGACACCCAGTCCCATCTGATGGATGCCAACCAACGTTTCATTCTGCCGGTGACTCGTCATGACTGCCCCGGTGATTGGACCGTGCAATGGCGAACTAGCATCTTTGATAGATGCCGAAAACTAGCATGGTTGCTAGATACCGAATACTAGCAAAACCAACCCGCGAGACCTGCCAGGCTCCAGCCGACCGCTCTACACTCCGTGCCTCTCTCTCTCTCTCTCTCTCTCTCCCTGTTTACTTCTTCACCAACTCCGCGGGCACGTATCATGTGGAAATGAATCCATAGAATCTTAGCTATACGTACGTTTGAGCGAGCGGGCCCCAGTCAGACGGACGCAGCTGAAGCTGTAGCTGCACCAACGCCGACTCTGACTCCGACTCCGACATCGACACCGATTATCCCACTCCCGTCCCGTCCCACCTCTTCCATAGCAGGCAGGCGCGCAAACAGCGACGATATTATCAACCGTCCACCCATCCCTTTGCAAACCTCCACCAAGCCATTTGTACGTCGAGCCACCCACGGCCGCCGCTCATCGGAGATAAACGAAGCCCCGCAAGATCAAAACAGGGAGACGATGTAAAAGCTCCCAGCCCAAGCCTCTTTGCGACCGCTTTGGCCACTCCGATTCCAATCTATCAATTTGCAGATAGAAGCCACAACAACAACAATAATGACAGCAGCAGCAGCAGCAGCAAATAAATAAGAGGCCATAAAATACCCATTTGCAGTGTCGATCAATCAGTCTGGGGGGATAACTATAGCTACAATAAAAGAAGCAGGATAGGTAGGTAGGAGTGGAGACGGGACAGGAGACTGAGAATGAAGAGGACGAGAGAGAGAGGAGAAAGGACGAGAGGATGGAGAGGGTAAAATGATTAACAAAAAAAGTGTGTTGGAGTTAGTAACTAGCTGCAACACCCGCAATATCACCTCTCGTGGCAATTTCTCCCATCATTCTAACAACTCATCCATCTAATCATGCCACTCACCCTGCCCTCGCCTCGTCCGCCTCCGCCCCGCGCACAAAGAAGCTACATGCCTGGCCCCCGTGCCCCTGTGCATAGCTCGTCATCATAAAGTAGCCCGTTCTGATCCCTTCAGCTGGTCGGAAGTCGAGTACCAGAGTAAGAGTTGATGATAAAGGCCACAATAAGATTGGCGACACAAGAGGCAACCAGCGATCTTGTCCGCCGATCCGTTCCATCGAAAGTGTGAGAAACTGTCATGATACACATGCTCGTAGCCGTATAAAGGGGACGAAAAGAAGCGAAAAAGGGTAAGAAAACGAAGAAGTGCCGGTGAAGTAGAAGCGTGCTTGGCATGATTCCCATCGTTGATGCATCGAAGGAACCATGCCGAGGGGTATTCGGGTGGTGGTGACGGAGAGAAAAGTAGTCGTCGGGAAAAAAACCAAGTCTGCGGCTGAGTTGATCCGTCTCATCGTCCAAGAAAAATTCGCACGAGACGTTGCCCCGATTCAGAAGAAAAGAAACCGGCACAACTTTAGAACTTTTGAGCACCACCCAGGGAGTCAAGTGATGGACCCAACGCCTCATACGCCGAGTGGGAGAATCAAAGAAAACGAATGCATCTAGCCGACGACGCGGAGCAATTGGTTCACGGTAGGCGCTTAAGCCTTCTCCTCAGCGGTCTCGCCGTCCTTAGCCGACTCCTTGGGAGCCTGATTCTCGTCCTGGCCATTCTCGCCCTTGGACTTGATGTACTCCTGGTAGACACCCATGGCCTCCTCGACTTTGGCACGCAGGGCAGCATCATCAGTGGTGCTGGTAGAAGTCAGCATGGCTATTCGGACCAGTCACAAAAAGGGCAACTTACAGGTTGATGAGCTCCGCGTTGTCCATCTCTAGGAGCATACCAGTGATCTTGCCGGCAAGCTCGGGCTGCTGAGTGTGAATCCTGGGGTACAGGGCCTCACCGAGCATCTGCTTTTGCTGAGCAGGGGGCGCGGCGTTGAGAGCCTGCATGTCGAGGCCACCCTCGACAGGACCCTGACCAGGAGCAGCAGGACGGCCACCGGGAAAGCCGGGAGCCTGCTGGCGAGGGGCTCCTCCACGACCGGCGTTCTGGCCGCCGCGGGGGTTACCGGGCATCTGGCCGGCCATCTGGGGCATACCGGGCATGGGCATGCCAGGGACGGCACCGCCACGGCCGGCACCGCGACCACCCATGGCCTGAGCGGCGAGCATCTGAGCGTAGGCGGGGTTGAACTGGGGAGGAATGCCACCGGGCATGGGAGCACCGGGGTAAGGTATGCCCATAGGGGGCATCTGCTGAGCGTTGGGTCCGCCACGGCCGCCCTGCATGGGCATACCGCCAGGGAAACCAGCGCCACGGCCACCCTGAGGCAAACCCTGAGGGTAGGGCATCTGGCCACGACCAGGGGGCATGAAGGGCTGTTGGCCAGGACCGAAGAACATCTGGGGCTGGACAAACTGCTGAGCGGGCATGCCCGCGGCGGCAGCGGCCTGCTGCATGCGGATCTGGTTGCGGGCCTGGATGGTAGCCTCGAGCTGGCTCTTGCGGACGTCCTTGCGCTGAGCAAGCGCTACATAGAGCGGCTTGCCGCCAACCATCTTCTGGTTCATCTCGGTGACAGCCTTGGTAGCCTCGTCAGGATTGCTGAAGCAGACGAAGCCAAAGCCCTTGCTTTTGCCCAGGATCTTCTTCTCGCCCTTGATGGTAATCTTGTCCATCTCCTTGGTGAGCTTGTCAACACCGTCCTTCTTCTCTTCGTCGTCAGACTCGGGCTCCTCGGGTTCCTTCTTCTCCTCGTCGCCGTCCTTCTTTTCCTCGGACTTGGGGCTCTCGCTCTCGGAGCGGTCTACGGGGGAGGTGTCACGCATGACCTTGGCTGAGGTAATGTTGCCGTAGGGAGCAAACATGTCGCGCAGCTTCTCGTCGTCAACGTCGTCGGTGAGGTTCTTGACGTAGAGGTTGACACCCTGGTACTTGGATTGCTTCTCGGCACGGGCGGCCTCGTACTGCCTGCGGAGCTCCTCCTCGCGCTCGTGCTTCTTCTGGGCACGGCCGACGTAAAGCTTCTGGCCCTTCCACTCGCGGTCATTCAGGTCGTCGACGGCCTTGGAGGCACTCTCGTGCTTGAGGTAGTTGACGAAACCGAAGCCGCGGCTCTTGCCTGTCTCCTGGTCACGGGCCAGGGAGGATGACGTGATTTGTCCGAACTTCTCGAAAAGTTCGCGGAACTCGTCCTCGGTGGCGTCAAGGTCAATGTTCTTAACGTAGACGTTGGTGAAATTGGCCTTCATCTCCTCGAATTTGCTCATGCGGTCCTTCTTCGGGATGTGGTGGCCGACAAAGACCTTCTTCTCGTTAAGAAGCATGCCATTGACATGCTTGATGGCGTTGTTGGCGGCCTCGGCGGTCTCGTAGTGGACGAAGCCGTAGCCCTTGGAGTTGCCGTGCTCGTCGGTGGCGACCTTGCAGCTGAGAATGGTGCCAAACGCGGCAAAGGTGTCGTGAAGAGCCTTGTTGTCAATCGCCGAGTCTAGGTTCTTGATGAAAACATTGCCCTGGCCAGTCTTGCGCAGAGCGGGATCACGCTGGGACCACATGATGCGGCACGGCTTGCCCTTGATCAAGGTGTAATTGAGCTCCTCGAGAGCGCGCTCACCATCCTCCGAAGAGTTGTAGTTGACGTAGGCGTAACCGAGCGAGCGGCGGGTAACGGCGTCACGGCAGACGCGGATGGAAGCGACCTGGCCGATGGAGGAGAAGAGCTCGAAGAGCATGGCCTCGGTGACGGACTGGTCGAGCTCGCCAACGTAGAGAGAAGCCGAGTTCTGGTGCGCGGAAGGAGCGGCGGAAGTGGGAGTGGGCACCTCGGCGGCAGTCGCCGAGTCGACGTTGGTGTTGATGGCAGTACCGTTCGCGTCGGCAGCGACAGGCGACGTCTGAGCGGCATCAGCGGCCGGAGCGGCATTGGCAACCTCGGCAGACATTTTGCTGATGGTGTTTTCTAGAGAGGTCAGCGGTGTCGGGTGGTCAAGGGTGCAGGCTCGAAGGGTCTGGCGCGAGCAGTGCGCGAAAATTATGCGACAGGCATGTGGGCTCGCTCACCTGGAGTAAAAAGCTAAAGAACAGCTAACCGATGGAGAGAAGAGCGAGCTTGTCTGACAGCTTACGCAGGACGTGTCTTGCAACTCGGATGAGGCAACGGGCAGAATCGACGGGCGCAGAAGATGGGCTCGCGAAGATCGTGGGGTGGAGAAGCAGACGGGGCGACTGATGGGATTGAGATTTGCAGTCGCGTCGAAGCCGGCAGATGGACTGGAGGATTTTTGCAGTTTTAACTTTTTTTTTCGGTGGACGAAGTTTTCTGGAGGGAGCCGGAGGCAGAAGAGAGACAGAGACTCAAAAAGAGGCTCGCTCGGGAGGCAGCGTGTGCGTGTAGACTGTGATGGGAGGTGGGTTGGCTTTGTCGCGACGACAGCCGACTTTGTCTGAATGAAATAATTTTGTGCCAAGCCGCCTCGCCAAATTCGGCAGGCCCGGCCCTTGGCGCACACATAAGGGCAGCACAGCACCACGTCCGCCTCTCTACTCCCAGGAGTACCCACGTACCCACCCATCCGACGGCGTCCGTCTTAAGACTTCATTCACTGCCAATCGCTGACTGCGTACACGTACGTGGGCATGCTTCCTCCTCCAACTCTTCCCCAGTCCTCCATCCACTAACCCTAGCCCGCCGGCCTTTGGCGAGAGCTCCAGTGCTCGTACAAACAGACGAGCCTGAGATATGCACAAAGAAGGCCTCCTGATTCCGTTGGTATTGAACAAGCAATAAGCAATAGAAACAAACAAACACTGTAATGACGTAGCCACCATGCGAACTCCGTCCACGCCCACCGCAAACAGGAGGCCATGACCGACAATTAGAATCTGCCCAAGCAAAGCGTAACATCATCTACAGATATCCACACTACCTTAGTCCTGCAAACTCTCGTCCCACCCACCTCTTTCCTCTAAGAACCCTTTGACCCTACTCGAGCACGTCTCCAAAGCCTCGCCCAGCGCCATGCTCCACTGGCCCTCGACCGTGCTTACCTTCTCCTTTAAATCCATCGTGAGCCGCTGCTCCTCGTCGGCCCTGATGCCCGCAATCTCGCTCTCGATGGCCGCAGCATCCTCGCCCTCCTGGACGCGCTGCGTGCACAGCAGGCGCGTGTTGGCCATCATGGTGGCCGTCTTGACCTCGTGCAGCAAGCAGAGCAGGTTGGTCTGACTCTCAATGAACTGGTTCGCGCTGCGACGGGAGTGGACGAGCACGCTGAAAAGGTATTGCAGAGGAAACTCGGCGTATTGCGGGTTCTCGGTCAACTCTTGCATTGGAATGGCAATCTGGAACGCGTCGGTGAGCGCCGTCGGCACCTTTTGAACCACGGCCAGTAGCCCAGGGGCGATGTCCCAGAAGGCAGATAGTTGGTCCTCGACGCCGCGCGTGACGTTCTGCTCAATAGTAGCGAGCAGGTCTTCGGAGCGTACCAACGACTCTCTTTCGTAGCTGAGCTTGCGGTATGACGAGTCGCTCTTGAAGAACGCCTCCGCTTCGCGAACTTTGTCCTGATTCTTGGCCGTTCTGTAGGGAGTAAGGACGACAGTCTTGTAGAGCTCGTTCCGCTCGCCCTCAAGCTCAAACAATTCCTTGTGCAGGTTCTCCCGAGCCTCAAAGAGCCACTTGAGCAGCGTCAGCTTCTCCAGGATCTCGGGTTGGTTGTCTCCTTCCTCTAGACTCTGGTTTGGCGAGGCCATCTTCGCATCGTTGCAAAGCCCGCTCCGGAGGTGGTCGATGCAAGCCGTGGCCTTGCGTACGCGCTCCGCCAATAGCGCATGCAGGGGCGTCATCACATCCTTCTGGAACATGTCAAACTCCTGCTGCACCCGTCGTTGCGTGATTTGCGCTTCCGTCACTTCGAATTCTGCCTCTGCCTTGGCTGCGTCGGCAAAGGTCATGTCGCCGGCGCGTATCTTGTCCGAAATTTCTTCGCGGAGCTCTGCACGCCTGGACCTCTCCCCGTGCAGACCTCTTTCACGAAGGGCAACGCTCGCTGTTTGGTACTTTTTCTTGATCTGCTCGACATCCTCGAGCTCATTGAACGAACGCAAGTTTGCTCGGATGGGAGCGAGGTCGGGATGGTTGTTGTTTACGGCAGGATGGTGTCGAGGGTATGGCGGTGGCAGCGTCACCAGCCGGCTGACATCGAGTTTCCTCAGGTCTGGCGTGTTTGGCGTACTCCGAGACTCCCGTGGGCTTGGTGGTGACGGTGGTCCGAAGACCTTTTTTGACGGGTAGTGACAGCTTCCAAGCCAAGGCGTTGAAGTGCTGGGACCAGGCATTGGCACCTCCTGCTGGATCGAGTCTTGACCTTCGGCAAGTTCAGAGAGCGCAACGCCCATGTATTTGCTTTCGCGCTTGCTCCTCTCGAGAATGCGATCGCCGTTTGAACCGTCGGCGCTGCCTTCCCACCAACGACTGGCCGAGCGACCCCGCGAGTTCTCGTCATCAGGAACAGTACTGACTGCCATGCTTGGGATCGGGGAAAGACATGGCTGCCAGCCGCCCTGACTGTCCCCTCGAACGCGGCCAGGCTGGAAGCGAGGGCTGCCTCCATGACTGGCAGCGCTGCTGATGCTCAATGGAGAATCCGAAGCCGAGATTGGCGGATGAGGACTGTATTCGGGTGACGATGTTGCAATGCTCGCATAAGAATGACTCTCTGAGACAGACGAGGAAACAGAGTCCTTGCGCTCCGCTGCTGGTCTATCGAGCGTCATGTTCGGAGTCGTGCTGCGGCGGCCTGTAGATGGCGTCTTATAGCTCCGCCACATGTCTCTTGTCAAATCGAGTATGTCGCTCGCCATCTCCTCAAATGCTCCCGAGTAGCGGTCTCGACGTAATCGTGATTCGTTTACGATAAAATCAGCAAATAATTCTAAGCGCTCTTGATCCGTCGCTGCAGCGTTTTCGCGTTCGATGAAAGATCTATGTCTATCCAGGGCTGTTGTTGCAAACAACTCCTGATCAGTCGGCCTTGCGGAGTCCAAGGTCTTACTGGCAGACGTAGGAATAGAGGCAGAAGATGACGGGCGGGAAGGCACAAGAGGGACTGTCATTGGTACATTATCGTTTGGTGTATGCAATATATGAGACAGAGGTCTATCCTGTGGTGTTGAGAGTGCCGTCATTGTGGAAATCATGGAGGTGGGGTGGTGCGGCGGCGTGGGTAGCATCTTGAGCGATTCAGCTGGGGCAGCATCACTTCGCCGTTCGCTGTCAAGCACTTCGTGTCTTGGGGAAAACGGCGGCGTAGGCGCAGATATCCCAAAGGACGAGGGACATGTTATCAATCGATGAGGTGTCTGACGTGGCGTAGAGTGACTTGACCGCGGCAAGTCTCCAAACGACTTGCTCGATTTAGCGCTCGGTTGTCCACTTGCAGGCGAGTAGAAATTCATCGCACTATTTGGAGTGGGTAGCTTATTCTTGCGCCTCTGGCTTATTGCGCCTTCATTGGTAAGCACAAGGTCTGCAGGCCGCGCTGGCTCCATTGCCGAAAACCAGGGATTGTTGCTGGGTTCGACTGCCGTCTGCATTTCGCTGCCACGTTCGCGTGCGGCACGGCTTTCGCTGCGCCTCTCCCGGATGCCTCTTGCACTGGCGTCTCGTATTACAGGCTGACAATCAAGATCACGGCTGAAATCTAGGCTAGCTGGATACGCTGTTTGGACCTCGTCTGGTATCATTGTGCTGCTGTGCTCCGATTGCTGTGGATCTGGTGTTTTGATACGCAAAGCTCGACTATAGGGCGACCTCGACCGATTACGGGCTTCCTCCTCTGTCCAGTCAGCCGGAGTTGGGGGGATCGGTCCGAGAGTGCTTGCATGTCGGTGAGGTCTCCATGGTTCCGGCCTTGATAGATCGGTAGTTTGGAAGCATGAAGAAAGATCGGCTGCTCGGTCGGTGCTTTGTGAGCGCATACCACTCGGCGGTGGTCCAGGTGGCGGCGGCGGTAGAGGCATGCCCGGTGTCCATGCAGGAGCTCTGACCTGATGTGCGTTTTCTTCATTTCTGATAGAGGTCCCAATGGCGCCAGTGGATGCAGCACGGCGGGATGCTGGGGGGCGACCTATGCTTTCTCGAATCCATGGCGCATGTCGATCGGCCGAAGCAAGTTCGTTTGAACTGAAGATGTCAGCGTATCCATGAAAAATTGGTAGTATAACCCACGTTGTAGTTGCCCCTGTATTTAGCAATGGAGTTCTCGAGAGGGCCTCGGATGTCTGATGTTGCAGGCTGTCAATCGCATTTAAGGACACAGGATGCTCAGAAGATCCTCCTCGACTTCTCAGGGCTGAAAAGCTGAACCTAGAACTTCTGTCTCTTGGTCGAGATGAGGAGCGATCCCTTCCATCACGGGGAGGAGGTGGAGGAAATGCTGTAGACGCCAGCGCCGGGGACAAGTTGATCGCTTCTGACGAGCCAGCAGACCGGTAATGACCACTTGTTGTGATAGGCGTCCCACAGACTGACGGGCCTTGGTCTGAAATTCCGATCCTAGGCCCAGGAGCTTGACGCGTTGGAAACATACCACCTGATATCACCGGGGATGGGTTCACAGATTGTGATAGGCTATGTCTAGGATTTGGGGAGTATGGTGGTGGTGGAGAAGGTAGATTTGCTGTTGGGGCAAAACTTAGCTTCTTCGACATGTAGGAGGCATTAGAGGAAGGGTGAGATGGTCTTGACACACAGAAAGGAAAGACCCGAGAATAGTGATAGCAGGTTTGGACTTACCCTCCATACCAGTTGCATCTGTCGTTCCCCTCATCGCACTCGAGGACGCCGAGTGGGGTACATATTGACCACTAACGGGACCAGAGCGACTCCACTCCCGCGGATTGTAAGAGGCCACCGTAGAAGTCGCACGGAAAGCCATTGGAGATGTTCCTCTTGACGCGCTCGAAGGAGCCGTAGAGCTGTGGAGTGAAGCGTCTCGATTGGACGCAAACAGTGGGGAGAAGGGGGTACTTGAAGGCGTGATAGCAGAGAAGGATGTCTGCAGGGACGGTGTCCCGTGTTGACGCTGCGACCCAAACAAGCCGTTTGTTGTAAGAGCTGGTGGTTGTACAGCGATGCGCCTTTGGGCAGCAGATACAGACGAAGGGGGAAACCGTGCCACAGCGGATACCGTAGCAGGGGGAGCTCCTGAGCCTGGTGGAGGAAGGGGTACCGTATTGTTGGAATCCATGGTCGCAGCAGGTACAGCCTTACATTAGCGAGGCGCTTGTCGACTGTCTGGTGATATTTTGAGGGCTTAGGAAAGCAGTGTTCAGCGGCTGCTGGAACACAAACTGTGCTGCGCAACGCGGCGAGGAGTGGAAAAGGCGTTGCAGCTCAAATCATTCCTGGTACACATGCCACCGGGTCAGGGCATAGATGCTGTCCAAGGTATGACCAAAAAAAATGGGTTTTGGGATGAGTGATTGCGACAGCCTCAGTAAAAGGAGCAGCTACAAGAACCGTTTGGAAGTGGATATAGAAACGCCATTCGCCCAGGCGCTGCCCGCAATTGGATGCGGGAAGCGGCCGAGCGGGTGTGCTTGAGCATGGTCGCCAGCGTTGGTCGCGCAGCCATACCCTCAAAGGCGATAGGAGCAGATCGTCCTTGCAGAAGCGAGGGCCTATGAGCAGGGAAAGAGACGAATGAGAGACTTGGAGGCGGACTTTTCAGCTGGATGGGAGAAATGTGCAGTGAGGTGATCAAGGCCCGGCGCTTAATTCTTATTCTCGGTGTGACGGTTCCGGGGGCCGTTGACAATACCGCGACCCTATGCAACACGAGAAACATGAAGGAAAAGGCCACGGCGCGGTTGCGACGAGCCTTCGCATTAGCAGACGCGCATGTTTCAAAACATCTCTGTGGTTGAAGAGATGTTGTCGCGATTCGAAGGGTTACTACCAGCAAAAAGCTACTACTAAAAATAGCGACTCCGAACCGGACTGCTGCACGCGAAAATGGGCGATAGACCCCTCGACTCCACTCGCCCCCCGTAATTCTGCACATGCAGGCCGCGGGGTGATGTGGATGCAGAGGATAGAATCACGACTGCCATTTCGCGATCCCATTCCGAAGTTCACGTGGAGATGACATTATTCAGCTGCAGATCCCACTGTTCCCTTGCCCAGCCTGACAGTTTGCTTTACGCCAGCCACAAGATGCATATAGGAAAAAGAAAACTCTAATCATCTACACCTATTTGGGGTATCCGTACTTCTTGTGGATGTCGATGACCTTCTGAACCTCGTCCTGGCTACCCATGAAAATGCCTGACCGGTCGTGGATGTGTTGCGGGACGACAGTGAGCATGCGCTCCATTTTGCTGTTCACAGCTTGTCCGCCGGCTGATGATCGTCAGTGCTCGAAAAACACAGCAAGCATGTGGAACACTTACCATTCTCGAAAACCTGGGCCATGGGACCGCATTCGTACAAGATTCGCAGCTTGCCCTTGGGGCTCTTCTTGTCGGCAGGATATGCAAAAATACCTCCATAAAGCAGCGTCCGATAGGCGTCTGCCACCATGGATCCAATGTACCTGGCGCTGTAAGGCTTGCCGTCCTCCGTCACTGGGTGCTTCAGACTGTCAATGTACTCCTTGACAGGCTCCTCCCAGTACAAGCTGTTGCCCTCGTTGACCGAGTAAATGGCACGCGACTTCGGGATCCGCATGTTGGGGTGCGTAAGGATGAACTCGCCGAGGGAGCTGTCGAGGGTGAAGCCGTTGACACTGCCGCCCTTCATGGTCATGACCAGCTGGGCCGAGGCGCCGTACATGGTGAATCCACTGGCGACGAGCTCAGTGCCCGGCAGCAGCATGTCTTCCTTGACACCCTTTGCGCCTTCGGGAAGTCTAAAGATACCGAAAATGGTTCCAACTGATACACCAGCGTCCAGGTTCGAGGAACCGTCGATGGGGTCGCATGCAACAGCGTATCTCGCATCCGGGTGCTCGTCAAAAGTAATCGCATCCTCCTCCTCCTCAGAAACAAGTATTCTGACCTTGCCACTGCTCCGCATGGCCGAAACGAAGATGTCGTTTCCAATGACATCCAGCTTCTTTTGCTCATCCCCGGTTGTGTTTGAGGATCCTGCCAAACCAGAAAGCTGGAAAAGTGTAAGCCGACTGCCTGTTTGAAGAGGAAGACTATGCCTACGTTGATCAGAGAGGCTCTCCGAATGTAGTAGGAAATGCTCTTGAAAGAAAATTGCAGGGCGTGACAGAGCAGGCTGCGCAAATGTCAGTCGGTGGCAGACGGAGCCGGAAAGGGGTTTCCGCACGTGAAATCTCCGGTCGCTTCCTTGACCTTGACTTGCTCTTCAGTCAAGAATCTGGTAATGGTGATGATGTCGGTGTTGATCTTCTCTTGTCCAACAGGACCAGCAGATTCGCCGTTGGTAGCCATGTTGAATGCGAGGTATTATGGTGTAAAAGCGGCAGGTTTTGAGGGGTATCCAAGGGAGGTGGTGGGATGGAAACGGGTCAATGGAG
>JAIFKG010000256.1:0-28388 GCA_020351975.1 Phyllosticta ampelicida | reverse complement strand
CCCCTCTACCCCCCCGCAAGGCAACATAGATCGGCTTGGCTGCGTTAAGCACCCCGCCTGCATCTATCGCGCCGTCCGTTCCTTACCATCAGTCGCTCCTTGGTTTATGATAACACGCCTCCAATCCAATCCGCGCAAGTCGCCACTCCAGCCTACTAAACTTTGTGCGCCTGTCCCAGTCTCAGCACCTCTCTCGCTGCCCTCGTGCTGACTTACGCTTCCAGTTAATCGTATCACTTCTTCCTCGACCGCTTTCTTCGCTCTGGGCCTCTCCGCCTTCCTATGCTGCATCCATAAACACTGCTGTGCTACCTGACAATCTGCACTCTTCCGCACAACCACGTCCACTTCGACTGCCTCGCCTCGCGACCCTCCTCTCTTCTTGTCGAGCCGCTTGTCCAGCATCACGTCTTCGATTTTGGCCTCGATCGGTTCGCCATGGCGCAGATTGCCATGCCGCAACAGCCCGTAGCGCCGTGCTCCACCGCCGACATGGGCTCTCCGTTGTACCAGCGGCGAAGAACCTCCGCCATCGAGCCCATCGAACTTATCCCGAATCCTCACTTCGTCTTCCCTGCCCCGTCGGCGGATTCCCAGGCTTCCTCAAGCCGCCGTCCCTCGTCGCTCCAGGCACTACCCGACCCCGTTCGCGCCCAAAACACCGGGAACAAGTACAAGCGACGCTCGGCCAGCGCCCTGCCTGACTTCTCGTTCAACCCATCAAGCTCAGGGGGACTTGCTCCTCCGAAAACAACCACAACAACAACAACAACACCGACAACGACGACGCCTCCTCTGACTCCCACGTCGGATTCGCCAACCACTCCTTCAAGGCACTCCATCCACAAGCGCGGAGCTAGTGAATACATCGGTGGAAGAGGAGGACGTTCCTCGGGCTCTGTGGTTCCCATGAGTGCAAGCCCGGTCAGACTCGAAGCCCCAAGTTCGGGGGGACTTCAGCCTGCATCCCCTGCAGGTAGACGAGGCCACGCCCATCGGCGCTCAGGCGCCATCTCATCTCATGACCTGTCCTTCTTATTACAGCCAAAAACTCAAACCCCACCCCCTCCTGTCCGTCGCGTTGAAAACGTTCCTACCACACTGGGGGAGAGTACCTCCCAGCCATCTCCGCAGCCCGCAACTGAACCTCTGGCTCCCGCCATTGTTCTTTCGGGCAGTACTGAAGATCTAACCCCTCCGCAAGAGAACAGTGATCCGTCTCAGAGTCGACCGCCCTCTCGCGCGCGCGTTGGCTTCTCAGAGACTATCGAATTCATCCGGCCTCTTTCGACCATTTCCTCTGAGACAGAGAGTACCATGTCAACTGTGCGGGTCCACTCGGTTTCCAACAGCCTGTCTTCCGTCATGAGCGGCCCATCGAGCCCTCAAGGTATCCGCTGGGCGAGGCCACCAACTAGCAATCCAACAGTCTCGGACAACAGTAATCGGCCAAGCACTGCTGGTGCCATGTTGGACTTCAACGAAAGCTCCGGTTTCGGTACCATCTCGAATAACAACCGTCCAAGTTCAGCAATCCTTCCCGATTCGGCAGCCCCGTCACCAATTCCTGGACAATCCACGCCTCCAAGCCACTTCAAAAAGAGAAGCTTCTTTTGGACTGAGCAGCGACACAGTGACTCTTCAATCGTCTCCGCCACAAACAACTCTGATTCTTCCATCTCGATTCCATCTGATTCCCCTGCGCTGTCCTCGGCCGAACCAAGTCCAGTTCCTGGCTTCAATGACGCCGGTCACACCCCTGCCCCACGCAAGGGATTTGGCAAGAAGCCCCGCAAAGTCAAGTCCTGGGCCACGTCCATTATCTCTCGTAAGGCTAAGCGCCACGGATCGAAATTGAAAGATCTTCCACGCAGGGGGTCCACTCCCACGCTACCTAGCCAGTCAAGCCTGCCCTTTGACCATCAGGACCCTGACTTTGACGTCTCCCAAATTTCTCCAAACTTCGACGTTGATGATACTGTTACCATCGTTACGCCAACCGCACCGGTCACGCCGGCCCGCCCCAAGCTCAACACCAAAATATCGGCCTGGCAGCCCAAGGAATTTTTGAAGCTGGACGCCGACGTCATGAGTCCAGTGATTGACCTGGACGCGGCTCTCGGCCCCTTCAACACTCCAACAATTGGCCCTGTCCCCCGCTCACGTCATCGGGGCCCCTCGGCTCTCAAGCGGCCAATGCACAGCAGCGCGGGCAATTTCGGCCTCGCCAGCCACAGGCGTACTGAGAGCGCGCCCGAGCTAGTTGCATTTGAACTACGCAGCGCCCCTTTGACCGGTGCCACAACGCCAATGGCTGACGTGTTTGAGGAAGAGGAGGAAGAGGAGGAGGAGGAGTCCCAAATAACACTGAACGCAGGAAGATTGACGACTGCCCTGAATTCAGTCGCAAAGGAGGTGGTAGTGGAGGAGGAAAGGAAAGATGTGGCTTACTCGGACGAACCAGACGAAGAATCAGCGGCAATGGAGCAGGGCGCACCACAGCAAGAACCGCAAGTCACTTGGAATTTTCAAAGCACCCACGGTACGAACTCACCTCTCACCGTTGAGGCGGCAAATCACTCGCCAAAGGCGAAAAGAGTCGTCACTCCGGTCTCTCCAGGGTCCGAGCCATTCGTGAGTGCCGTTGAGGTGAGCCCGGGTACGATCGCAGAGGACCGCGACGACCACAGCGGGGGCTCAAGCACTACTAGAACATCAGACTCGACGATTATGCCCAAGGCAGGAGCAGACGCTACCAAAGGGCACGATTCGCCCAGAAGGGCACGAGAGACTGCTTCGGGTCACATCGCTACTCCTGATTCATTGAGCCCACCAACTGAGTTGTTCCGCAAAGGTTCTTTCGACGTGCCTAGAATCGGAACGGCTTCTTCGTCTATTACTGATGGGCGCCCGTCAAACTTTGGCGAACCCGGACCGGAGTATCGCGTCTCAGTGGACGATGTTCCATCCTTGACCAGCAGCAGGTCGACCATGACGAGTGCTGCTCATGCAAACTTCCCCTATATCGTGCCTCACAGTCCCGGCGATCGCACAGCATCCGTCTGTTCGGTCTCGAGCATCCCTATTCAGAACCGTCGCAAAAGAGCCAGCATCGCTAGCCTGTCGAGGTTGGTCGGCAGTTCCTTCGGGGGCGAACGGAGCAAGCTTTCTGTCGAGCAGCGGCCGCAGAGCGAGCATTCTGTCCAGCATGATGATACGAAGCGTCGCAAACACAAGAGGTTCGGCAAAATGATGTCTTTCTGGAAACCTAAGGAAAGCAGCTTGCGTCGCTAAAACACAATTCCAAACAAATTGTTGGAGCCTTCCGTTCGGTCACGACCATCATGGGACATCCGGCCGAACCGATGGCCTTCACATTTGTTGACGACTTTTCTCGGGGCTTGCACATGGCCTTAAGGACTCGGCATTAACTCTTAATGAATATTGTTGGTTTCAGGTTTCTTCGTTACATTCGGGAGTAAAGGAACGCGTTGGACAGGTCTGACGAGCGTTTTGGATTTCGGATTCTGCACTCTTTGGCGAGGACGTCTTTCCAATCCGAAGATGGACAGTCACCACCGAAGTCAGAAAATAGTGGCTTTTACAGCGGACTTTGCACGAATGATTCACAGCATGAATGGGTGGGCTTTTGCTTTTGTTCTCCTGCGAGAGTATCGGGGCAGTTTCATCTACCCCCGTTCGTTTACTCTTCAGTCTCGAAGTACCGAGGTCGATGCACACATTCCATCGCCTTTAGAGAAGCTGGACTCGCATCTTGTTTCTGCGCTAGCGTTCTGACGGGGAGGGGGCTCGGCTGCCGTTCCTCTCTCACGCATTGAGCTCGGGCTCGGGAGGCACGTTTTTGATTTGGTGTCCCTTTCTCATCGCCACAAGCTCTTCGCATTTCGGCAGCCGCGATGGCATCAGGAGCAGTTGTTTGAGCAACAAGTTCGATGGCCACCTCATCTATTATTGGCATTCCTCTTCGCTCCAATTACTGCACAAAGCGGAAACTCACCACTCATCAACCTGGCCACATGATGGGATACATTAGTACGGATCTTGCCCGCTGCAGGTGTCTGAAATTTGGGCCGGAGGAGGCGAACCGCTGTTGCACCAGAGCTCACATTATGTACTTACGCGGCGTTGTCGTCATCGAGCGATTCTAGCTGAAGAAGTAGTAGTAGTAGGAGATGATGGCATTTGCGCGTTATTGTCCAACCGAACTATATACGTTCTTTTTCTTTTACTTTCTCTCGCCGTGTGATAAAAAACAACTATCGGAGGAGTCGACTCGCTCATTATCCCTGTCGAGAGCTTGGAAATTTGAATCTTGACCAGACGCTGTTTCTCACATGCTCTCGCGGAATGCCCCTTTACAGTCGCCACAAGTTGTTAATCACGTCTGCTACAGTACGGTCTCTGTCGACCACGTCCAGCCACTGACATATCACCAACGCGGAGATCAGCAAACCCAAACTCAGCAGCAAGAATCCATGCTCTTTGCTGTTGGCACGCACCAATCCACGACCCCATCTTTTCGAAGCAGCCTCAGCATGGCCAAAGCTTCTGGAAACCCCCGAAACAAGCTGCTGGCAACATACCCGCGACTCTGGCTTTTGGGCTCTATCCAACAGGCTCACATGGGGAGAAATAAACTGACAAGATCTGCAACCCGCAGCCTGCAATCCCTTGTCCTACTTGCCTTAGTTGGTCTTAACTCTGGTGGAGTTATCGAATCATGGATGCGCACATTTTAAGAAGGAAGCAGTTGCCATGGCTTCCCGATTAGGTGCGCATGCTTTGAGATTGTTTAGCATGTTTGGCGAAGTCGAGGCTGTTGATCTGCGTTGTGGCAGTTTCTCTCTCTTTGCAACTGGACATGACGCTTGATGCAGGCAAGTAAGACAGGAGCCATTAACAAGAGTAGGTCGAGACAAAGGGTGGCAGGAGCAGGGGCTGATCGGCACGTACGGGATATTGTGCTTACGGCGGCGCGGCAGGAAAGTGAGGAGAGGGAGCAGGGCTGATGGCCATGCAGGACAGGGAGCCATGGGAAAGGAAGTCAATGGTGGAAATAGATTGGAGGGATGAAAGTATTGCGCGCAATGCATCAGAAGCATTCAGTTGTCGCTGCTTGAATAGGTACAGGACCTGCTTTACAACAATTTCTGATTGTCTCGTTGTATCATGAACCCAAAGACGCCGTCTGTTATCTTCACTTTGTCAATACGAGTGCTGCTGGAGTGCTGCACAATTTTTGGCAATAAGCCTCGGTCAGTCCGAGAACCATTGCTGATTTCTAGAACAACGGGTGCGCTTTGCCATGCATGGATGAATGAAGGCAGTTTTGTTAAGAAATGTGGCTACAGTAGTCCATCCGTCCTGTGTTCGTCGCAAGCCTCGGCCATTGATCAACCCAAACGACAGACCCATCATTTTTCGCGACAACTCCTTATGCGCCAAGTAAAAGCCTTCCCGTGCCTTCGCAGCCTTTGAGCTGTGGGTTGACCGCATCCACGTGCGGCATATATGTCTCGTGTTCTGCCGACATGGTGCTTGCGGAGGGAGTATAGCAATATGTACGCTTCGTCGATCCACACAGCATACTGATCCCAAACTTTAAAATCGACACGACAGCCGTCCGCATCGTGATGATGGATCATGCAGCTGGTCTCAGTAGTTCCCCACCTTTCCCCCTGCTCTAGCGGCACGTTGGTCTCCATTCTGACCAATACTACTGACCCTGAGCAGCCTTCCATCGCATTACCCTCTTCTTGATGTCCCCCTCGCTCTGCTGCATACGATTGAGCTTCATGTCCCTGCTCATCCGCGCATAGTCATCGCCATACTTGGCCACCAACCGTGCAACCCACTCTTGCTCGCGCTCCGACTGCTTGCGCGGGGCTTTGCGCTCGCCCGATGCCGCGACCGCCTCCAGCTGCGCAATCACCGAATTGCCCTCATTCCCGGCGGCGCCCTCGCCCTCTCTCGATTTACCCGGTAGCTCGTGTTGATGGCGGATGCCGTGCCACTCGTCCTCGTCCGAGTCGAGATCGTTGAGCGGGTCGTTGAGCGAGTTCGCCCGCGCCTTCTTGCTGCTGTCGTCGACGATGCGCATCTCCCCCGTCTCAGGGTCACGCTCGATGCGCGCTTCTTCGGTCTGTGGCGCGGCGGTGGCGGCTTTGGGGTTGACTGCGAGAGGAGTGGTCCCCGGAGCGCTGGTTTTCGCAGTGCGCTCGGTACCGCCCGTCACACGGTTCAGCTTTGTGCTGAGACCCAGGCGACGGTAGTTTTGCGTGAGGGTCTCATTTTGATTCCTAGGACATGGTCAGCAAGGCTGCTCGCCGTGCAGGAAAGTTTCTTTTCCGGGCCGTACACACCAGTTTGCGGCGATGATGGGGTTGCTCAATATCTTCTTCTGGGACTTTGGCTTATGGCGGATTTTAGCGACGCCGGAGCGGTTCTTGCGCTTCTGTAGTTCGCGACCCATGGCTGCAGGTGTCTGGTCTATCTTGGTTAACGGAACTTGGAACTTTTCTTTTGGGGATGCTGGCACGCACTGCAGTGTTATCGATAAGTTTGATTAGTCACGCCCTTTCATTTCCGACACCCGCTGTACTCGGTACCGAGCTCTCATGCCACTGTCTAAAGGTTTGCCGCGCGATAACGGACCGTGGTGAACCGTTGCCCGTGAGGCCATCGCGTGTACTTCTTCGTCTCCTTCAGTTCCATTTCGTCAGAATGTCGGTACGCAGCTCGCTACTCGCGGGAGCTCTCATGGCGGCCACTCTAGCCTGCTACGTCAATGCCGCCGCTCCTTCGGATGACGGGCGAGCTTCTGCTGGGGTCCCGACTGCGGGACACATCGAGGAGCAGCTACAGGTGTTTCACTTGTTACAATGCCATCTACCACTGCATAGCACGGATGCTAAGAGTCTGTTTAGGCATGCCCTATCGTTCAAGACCTCAATGCCCAGAAAGCCGCCTCAAATTCCTCCACAGGCACCCTGACGTCACGCATCTTTGGCGTCCTCTTCCCCGGAAGTCCTGCTGTAAATGCTCTACTTGCCACCTTGTACATTTCCGGTCCGCCAAACTTCCTACTGGCACTATGCCCTCCTAACATCGACCCGTCCTCGCTGAGCGTCATGGTCGCGTTTGCAGTGGGCGGATTGATGGGCGACACCTTGTTCCACCTCCTGCCTGAGATCTTTCTGGGGGAGGATGAAATCGACAAAGTAAAGTTTGTCATGGTTGAGCCCAACAAGAATCTGCTCTTGGGCGTAGCCATAATGGTTGGATTCATGACTTTTGTCGCAATGGACAAGGCCTTGCGGATTGCGACTGGCGGCCAAGACCCTCACAACCATTCCCATGGTCACGACCATTCCACTGAGAAGAAGGAGGGGGACTCTACCGCCATCTCGAGCAGCATCGACCGCGCAGACTCTTCGACTGTAAAGTCCCGCAAACCGACCACCTCCGCGGTGGCACAGGCGTACCCTGCGCCCAAGGAGGAGCCCTCTACAAGCGTCAAGCTGGGCGGCTACCTCAATCTCATTGCCGACTTCACGCACAACATCACCGATGGTCTTGCTCTCTCCAGTAGTTTCTACGCTTCTCCCACGATTGGAGCTACTACGACCGTCGCCGTATTCTTCCACGAGATCCCGCATGAAGTCGGCGACTTCGCGCTGCTGGTCCAATCTGGCTTCAGCAAACGCGCAGCCATGGGCGCCCAGTTCGTGACCGCTGTCGGCGCGTTCCTCGGAACAATCATTGGAATTGCAGTGCAGGAGTTTGGAGGCAGTTCTTCTAGCCTATCGGCAGCAGGCGATGGTCCTGGGCTGTTGGGAACCAGCCTCAGGTGGGGCGACATGCTACTCCCTTTTACAGCGGGCACCTTCCTCTATGTTGGCACAGTTGCAGTCATTCCCGAAATGCTTGAGACGGGACCGAATAAGGGCGAGGAGACCCGTAAGACTTTGACGCAGTTTGTGGCCATTGCCGCCGGTGCTGGAATCATGCTTGGGTAAGCTGCAGACTACCATTCCAATGAAATCAAACTGACAACTGCGCAGAATTTCCTGGTCTTAAAGACAGAGTTGGAAATGGAGCATGTCATACACACCTGAACTGCGAGTTGACACAGGCATTTTCGCATTGGCTGGCTCGGCATATGGGTGGAAGAAGGCGCTTAGACTGTGATCTCGAGCCAGTGTCATGCACGGCTCCGAAACCAATCGCATCGAGAAAAGAAATACAACCTTGACAAAAGAAGAGCTTGTAGGTTTGCCAAAGTGGCCTGTACAATAGCGGACGTGTGGTACAGCACCAAATTCTCGAGATCATGCAAAACACGCAGGAGATTTGGAAAAAAAAAATAAAAAGATATCATAATGGAACTACTCACTTATCCGGTTGCTCATGAGTATTACAAAAGCAGATACAGGGGCCAAAAGCAAAATTCGGTGTCGTCACGACGTATGACAGCTACGCCACCTAGGTCAACCCCCATACCGGTCCTTACATGGTAACTGGAAATTTTTGGACTACTTATAATCACCTCAAATTTGGCGCTGCCACTCTACTATCCGGGGTTTGGACGCTACCAGCTCATATTGATGTCTTTTCAAGGCCAAATTTGAGCATCCGAACGCTTCTGAAGAACCGAGATGAACTACAGGGACAAAGACTGGTTGTTGGACGGTCAATAGCACAGACTGAGACAGCGGGACAAGTCGATGGAGCAACATGGTCATGACATTGGATTTCTCGTGACATTGGATTTCATGGATTTTATTCAACTGGTTGTTTTGCTGCACACACGTATCCTCGGAATGAAAAGTACAGACATGCAGAGATAACGAAACCGGTCAGAGCACTATACATGACACAGGACATGCTTGAAAGGGAAAAGGGCAAACGACTGCCCGTTCGAGCTGCACGGGAAAAATATGCCAAAGAAAACAGAGGTCTGAGCAGTCGATGACAGCTGACCTCATGTGCCCACATGTTCGCCGCAACGCTTGTGCGAAAACGCCAACCCATTTTGCGCCAAGAAGACTCTTGAAATCCAAACACCCGCCCATGTTCGTAGACTTTGCCTGCGCCACAGGGAACCTTTTTAATTCTTTCTTTAATAAGACGTACGTGTACAGAGCACCAGAGGCAGCCTGCGGCGGGAGGCTACAAACGGCCCTGGAAATTCTTGGACCCGGCTCCAGAGTTTGTGAATCGATTCCACTGATGCGCTGGACCCTTGGGGACTTTCATGTTGCGCTCCCAATGATTGACAAACGACTTGCCGTCGTATCCGTCTACTGGCATCAACTCTGGGGCCTGCTGGTAGTAATGAGGGTTTGGCAGCGTCTTAGTGGAAGAGTTGCTGTTGACGAAACCATTTCTGAGCACGCCTGCGCCGGTTCCGATGCGCCTGGCTCGCGGCGGTGGGGAAGGACGGACGGACTTGATGATTTCCTTAAGCTCGTTGTCGTCGGATGTAATTTGAGCCTTGAGGAGGGGCGTGTCCATCTTCTTGTTTAGGGTCTCCATGACAGGCGTGCGGGACGTGTAGGCATATCTTTCGGGCCTGGGTGCCCGGCCGGGGGTAGGTTGGATAGCCGGGTCAAGGTATGCAGCGTCCCCTTTTCTAAGGAGGGCTTCGATGTCGATGCTCTCGCCAGCAGGAATAGGGTTGGGGTGAGAGGGCGTTACGCAGTCCAGGTCGACCTCTTTTCGTAGGACTTTGTCGATGTCGACCGCGGAGAAGAAGGCACAAGACTGCGGTAGGTCCTCAATGCCCACTTGCTGGCTGAACATGGCGCGTGTCCACAGGTTGGCCACTTGCAAGGCCATGGCAGCGCGGTACTTGTCTTCTTCCTTTACCAGATACCTGATTTCATCGTGGACAGTAATGGCAAGCCGGGCTTGGATGTTGTAGCGGCGAGTGAGGAAGTCCATGCCCACGATCAGCAGATGCAGATAATCCACACCAGAAGACTGAATGGCCCAATTGATGCGGCTAGTGATGAAGCCGCCCTTACTCAAGAAGCGCTTCATCAAAGCCTCAGTAATGCCAGCCCCTAGAACAGGAGTGCGGGGTTGTTCTTGTTCTGCGAAATCTTCCAACTTGTTGAACACGAATGACTCGGTACCTCCTCTCCAAAAACCACGCTCATGAAGAATCTTTCGCAAAGTCTTCTTGCCCTTCGTTTCCTGGTAAAGCTTGGAAGCAGTCTCCATGGTTTGGGCCTCTGTCAGACTTGGGTTGAATTGACGAAGCAGTTGAGCCGCGAATTTGAGGCCTGCGCCATAGATACGTCCATAGTTGAAGATTTTGGCGTTGTTCCTCGAGATGCCCAAGATTGACGCAGTTCTCGAGTGTAGATCTGTCCCTGCTGACTTGGTACCCTCGAGAGTCATAAACCCGATAGCGTTGCCTCCGTGCAGCTTGAACTGGGCATCTCCGACCAAACTGGCAATCCAGAGCTCTTCAGAGTCGACATCAGCGCCAACGAATACATAGCCGGGCGGTGCCTTGACCATTGCCTTGAGCTCGGAGCCAACTCTGTTCTTCTTGGCATTGCTGGCCGTAAGCCATGTATTTTCAACAGCGCGGCGAGTGATGGTTCCCATTGGAATGACCTGGGGAAGGATGTATCCAATTTTCTGGTCTGATTCGCTCTTATTAACACCTTCGACCGAAGGCACGATAGCTTTGCCGTTGAGATGGGCCTCTCTCTCAAGGACAGCCATCTGTGACTTGATTCTCTCCCGTGCGCTGATCCAATACGAGCAGGATGCATTCATAGCCAGAGCCTCCTTGGCGTACGGGTAAGCGGACGTCAACCTGCCATTCTCAAAGTACTGGAGATAGCCCTTTGCCATGGGGTTTGTACACCGTGCTGTAGGGCCGTCCTTGTGCGGTACTTTGAGGTAAATATTTTGCCGGTCGTCTCGAAGCTTCAGGTTTTCCTCCTCAGCCATGTCACACGCTGCCGCCTTCATTTCATCGCTCAGTACCGTCCCACGTGGGACACGGTAAGTCCAGCCATACTTGTCCGACCAAACGAGAGGGAAGCCATCCCACGCCAGACGTAGAATAATTGGTGAGACTCGCGTGCGAGTCGTGAGATTGATTGGGCCCTTTGCCTTTGGATACAGTTCCTTGTACCATTTGGGCATTCCTGGCATTTTTTGAGTGGCGGACGGCCTGGGCGGATCGTTTTTTCTCTTTCCTTTGACCATTCTGATCTCCTGACCTGACCAGTCCAACTGGCCCAACCAAGGGTCGTTGTAATAGTAGTCCGAATCATCTTTCGATTCCAAAGCTTTGTGCGCCAAGTCCACCAGACGCTGCTGGACGCCTTCCGACATTTTCTGGTAGGTTGCCTCCGCATTTTCGATATACTCATGCCAAGACTCGTTGATCGGCAAAATTTCCTGGGCCATGAACCGGATCGCAGCGAAGCTGACGGGGTGAGGACACAGCTCTATGAATAGCGGAAATACCTTTTTGTACACTCGGTGCGTGATTTCGACATCGGCAGCGCAGTAGTCCAGCAACTCGTCCAGCTTCTCCCTGATGCCCTGGCGATCCAGTTCTCCAAAATACTCTCTCCTGGCCTTGTCAATGGTGATATCACAATGAAATTTTGCCACATCCCGAAGCGAATTGATCGAGCTCCTTCCTATCCAGAGTTCCTCCTCTTCGTCGCTAAGCTTTCCCGACTGCAAAAGCGAGTTGAGATCGACATTCTCGTCGGAGGAGGCAATCTTGTCTCGCAAATCTCGTTCTTTCCGATGCTTCACCCATTTCGGCCTTTGTCGCGAGCACATGCCATTCACTGCTACATGTAGTGACATGGTATCCATGAAATATGTCCTCGATTGGCGCATCGAATATTCCTCTGCTGTTCTTGCCCTGTCGTAACCGATGTTGTGTCCCACGACGATTTTGGGCTTGTCCGGATCTCCCAGTGGCACGAGATGGCGATCAGATTCGCTTTCTCCCAACAACCATGGCGAGATCCAGGCGTACCAGGCAGTTGGACTGGCGGCGCATGCCATACACGCATACGACGTCTCCTTGTACATGACTTCGGTGTCGAATGTCAGCAGAGACTCGTTCGGCGCATCTACGGCCTCCGACGATCCGTCCCTTGAGTATTTTGTCCATCCACTCCGGCGAACCCATTTCCGCGGCTTTGGAGGCGCATTGGCGCGAATGTATTCTTTCGCTAGAGAAATATATGGTTCCGCAACGTCCATTCCAAGTTTATGGAAGTGCTCGTCTAGCGTTTTGCCCTGGAGCGGCGGCAGCTCCAGGCCAACGGGTGGCGTAGAGTCTTGGTTTTTCCCGAGCAGCTCATGTCTGGTCAGGTGGTCCTTTGCGAGATTGATGAGATCCTGAGATGGTCGCGGGTGTCCGGCGGAGAATATCTGGGGATGTACGCTGCTACTGAGCTGCTGGATGCCTATCTCGTTAAAGCGGGCTTCGGACGGTACTGGGCAAAGTTAGCGCGGCTGCTGGCACGATTGGACCAAGGACTTTTACCATGAAGGCTACCCCGGCGCACATGAGACTGCTCTAGCGATTGAGTAGCTTGCGCGTACCATCTCCGGGCCAGACATTGTAGAGGATTGGCGTGACGCACAGAGGGAGCTCGCGGCGGGCGGGGAGTTGCGGGTTTAACCACGGTGGCGCCGCGGTGCTGAAATCTCATCATAGGGCGAAGCGGGAGAGGCTGTCACCTCATTGTCTTGGGTAGCATTCGATGTTGGTGTGGTGACTTGGGCGATTGTGGTGAATCAAAATAGTTTTTGCGTCGCAGCGCACCTGTAGGTGGTTACCTCATCAGTCAGCATTTGTGATTTGCCGCAAGGATTGAATGCATCACCCTTGGCTTCGCGCCAGCCGCTTCGGCTTGCCCTCGCAGGGCTGTTCAGTGTCAGTTCAGTTTTGGACGAGAGAGAAATAGAGAGCAAACAAAAGACGACGACGTTGATGCACCGTTGATTGCTGCCTCGCCATGTCGTTAGCGTCGTTCGCCACCCACAACCGCAGCCTCAACTACAACCTCCCGGACCCTCACTACCCCGCCGACAGTCCCCGTCCATCTGATGATCCTGACGCTGATGTTGACGGTGATTTCGACAACTGGCGCCAATACGACGACTACGACAACAACAACCTGGCACTGCCTCCAATCGACCGTCTCACGAGGGACACCTACTCCAACACGGCTGAACCCGCGTTGGGCTCTCAGACCTACGACGCTCCTTCCCCACAACCACCCATCTACTCTCGGTACCCCGAACCGGAACGCGAAAACAACAGCTCCTCTCCTTTCCCCTATCCAGAAGATGACGAATGGTCACAACTAGAGGCCCAGTATATTCGACGATTCGACCGCCACCAAGAGGACGACTACCCCGCCGCCTACTACGATTACATGTCGCCGCTCAGGCAAAGTCCCTCCTACGTCGACCTCACCCGCGAAGCCACGCCACCGCTGTCACAAGAGCGCTCCACTCTGAGTCGCTTCTCCGACTCGGGCGACCTCAGCGAGCCCAACATGCCACTGACGGCCAAGCGTTCGCGGCCAACCGGCACATCGTTGTCATCATCACGAACAACGCCCGAAACGTCGTCCGGTCCGGCATACAAGCGCCCAAGATTGAACAGCATCAGCGGGCAAGATCGAAGAGGAAGTAGCTCGCGGTCTGCCTTCACAACCGGCGCTTTCCACACAAACAACCAAAATACCCCAGATATCTCCGAGGTTGAGCACATCGACCTAGCAGACGACAACACAACTCTTACCGAAGTATTACAAAAGCAGCGCGTGGAGCAAGTCAAAGTACAGCAGGCAGAAGCAGCGACCGATGTGCCGATGCGCCTCTCCAACCTCACATGCGTTATATGCATGGACACGCCCAAGGACATAACAGCCACTGCTTGCGGTACGTCTTCAATCGCCAACCCCGCATCTGGTTCCCAAGACTGACCCCCCTATCCTTCAGGCCACGTCTTCTGCCACACCTGCCTCATGGAGGCTCTTATTGCCGGAGAGAACCGCTTGGGATACGATGGACCAAAACGTTCGCAGTGCCCTGTATGCAGAAAGACTCTTAATCGAACCAAGGCAAACGACGTGATTCCACTGCTGCTCAAGAAAGGCCTCGCCACCCAGCCCAGGCGGCAGCGGCAAAGCTAATCAGCTGCATCTCGACATGCGCGCTCTGTCAGATAGATGGACAGTTAGGTTTGTCATTCTGACTACGGGTGCATACGCCCCAGAATCATTCTTTCAATACTAACAATAGAAAGGGATTGAAACGCAGCGAGGCAACCCATTTCAGGGCCACAGGAACACGAGGCACAGCAAGCGAGCCGCCACGACCAAGTTTGCACGCGTATTTAAAGACTCCATCTTTTGATTATTCTCCTTTCTCTTGTCCTTGAATTATTCATAATTGTTAGTTTCCAGCATTGAGTCAAGTAAAAGGACTGGGAATCCCCTTTTTTCCTCTCTTTTCTTTTACCATTTTCTTCCCCCCACCCCTTTTTTTCTTTTTCCTTACCTCATATCACTGTGTATAGCAGCATCACGAAGTGAGAAAGGGTAAGCAAGGTGTTCAAGGTGCACAAGTGCATGGGAGGCACAAACGGATGGACGGACAGACGGATATACCCTCGAGCATCTTTAATGGGTAGCTTATCCTTCTTTAGTCCAGCATAAATGAGACTAGAGACCACAGGCGCCTTTTGTGAATGAAATGGTGGATTGGTCATATCTTGTTTGCCTATTTTGCACGTCGGTTGCACACGCCAATCGTCCTGCAGTCAACCAGCCCCACTCTGCAGGCGCGTGGCTGTCTTTCGATCGCCATGCTTTGCATTAGGTTGAAACTGCATGTTCTCCCTCGAGGGGTCTGCCTGCTCGGATTCCCTCCACACTACTACTTCCCATCTAGCCTTGCGGCTTCTGGCGCTTCGATTCGGTTCCATCCACGGTGTCATCAGACAGTGTCTGTGTCGTCAAGGGTCCGCGATCCACAAGTCAGAACCCCGTCCGCGCCTGCCTCTTCCGTGCGTCAAAGAAAGGAACGAAAAGAATGCTCGTCATCAATTGATGACGGATAGGGGCGGTGCGCACACACGCGCCGGGCATAAAATTTCGAGGGACGCAGCGGGAGACGTTCGAGCGCCATTCGAGGATGGATGTCAGGAGCAGGACACAACCGTCTGCAGTTGGATGGGGAGTTGCAGCAGGGTTAGTGTGTGCACCATGACATGACTTGACCACAAGGAAAAAGCTGAAGGGACCTAAACGGGAAGCGTCCGAGGCCTCATGAGTCGGGGAGACTAGCAGCAGCATCCAGCAGGTTCCGGCAGATGTCCGCGGTCTCTACAACGAGCACCCTCTCCATTGTCTTATAGACAGGACCCAGTCAAGCACAGCGAGCGCAAGGCACAGCAAATCATTAAACAAAGGTGTCAATATTCTCCACACTGATACGCTACCACTACTACCAGCTGCTGCTGCTGCACTGCCGTCGCCACAACCGTCATTACATCAATCACGGCCAACAAACCACTGCAACCATCTCTCTATTCCTACCTGCAGAGTCAAAAAAAAAAGAATACAAGTTCAACTCAACAAGGGGGCCCGAGTAAACTGTTTCGTTCATGCTCCACCACACTAACACGCTTCATAAAAGTCAAGCAGAGGAGAGAGGAAATAAAGGAAAGAGGGCCTCGATGGGGCCTGCCGCTAATCATCTGTCTACGACCAAGATTGAAAAGCAAAAAGAAAAAAAAAAGAGAAAAAGGGTCAAAAGGGTATACGTGTCATGCTTTCATCAAGTGGCGGTAGTAATAAGAAGCAGAAGAAAACAGTAGAGAAGAAGAGAGAAAATAAAGAAAGCTGGACGCGTCGTCATAGCGAGAGGACGTTGTAGAGTAGTGGTACCTCTTTTGCCGTCACGCAGCCGTAGCAGTGTCTGCCGTATCGTTCCGCAGCGCCAAGTCCCAGTGATTCCCCTTCTAGCTGAATTTGATCGATGTGGATCGACTAGAAATCAAGAGGCGAGAAAAATTAGGTCGGCAAGAGGGTGAGCAGTCTGTATAGAAGTACATCGAGCGTGTGAAGAGGAAATAGGTGGCTAAAAGACAAAACAAGAGACAGAAGGAGGACGCCAGTTCCTGATGATGCCTTTTTGAAGAACTGAAAAGAGTACTCAAAGAAAAAGTTGGCAGTAGAGGGTGGCGTTGGAAAGAAGAGCCCAAGAGAGAATTTGAAGGCGGTGACAACAAGCCTAACCAGCTCACAGCTCGCCATGGTCAGTGCCATTGTTCCCGTGGCGAGCAAGGAAGCAGCTCCGTTCGAGGAAGAGAGAACCAGCATTACATCAAGAGATAACCGCAGCGGTTGCCCTTATTAACGTAGCGTACCGCGGAAGGACCCAGAAGAAGAAGAAGAAGAAGAAGAAGAAGAAGAAGAAGAAGAAGAAGAAGAAAATCGAAACATTCTTCCGTCTACGCGTTATCAAACGGAGACGGAGACTCTTTTCCCAAGGCGCCGCTGAAGACTAGAAAGGAGAGAGGAAAGAGTTCCATGCCAAACAAACGCCAACAAACCTTTGGATTATGAAAGGGGCTCTACACCTTAGTGAATTGTGCGATGGACTGACTTTTCTTCACCCGTTCTCGTGTTTTTTGTTTGCGCCCCAGCCAGTCGCCTAGCAACGAATCTAGTTGTGACCCCATCTGCGCTACTTTGCTCCTTTCTTCTTTAAACAGGCTGCTCATGATGGGGTGCTCAGGGCCGACTGGGGCAACGCCGCTCGTGTCATGCACCACGACCAGCATGTCTCTTATGTCGCTACCGTCATCAAGGTATGACCGAAGAGATGCATCCGACCATGGAGGAAGACTTGTCGCAGAGGATGTATCTCTCGAGTGGCCAGATAGCGTTGGACTCGGTGCGATACTTGTGTTGATGGCTCCAGGGGCCGCAGGAGGAGCACGAGGAAGTTGTCCGGTGGCAGTTGAAGAAGCGAATTTGGCTGAAGGTGGCGGCCCGCCGAGATTACGGCCGCGATTTGGGGAACCTGAGGGTGAAACGGGGGAGATATCTGGTTCATCCTGGCTGGAGGTGTCACCAACAAGCGCTGGTGGATGATCTGGGTGTGATGTATCGATTGGAGAGATTTCCGGCTTGCCATTGGCTTGCTTTGATGTGCCTTCTTCTTTGTCCGATGATGAAGAAAATCGGTTCTGTCCATGTCGTTTTTCATCCTCGGGGTCCGCAAATGGGTCGGTGTTCTCGTATTCTGGCGTCGAGTCAAAGTCATCCATGGGTACCCGCTGCTTCGACTTGATGACCCTCTGACGAGGCGGCATCTTATTGTCGGGCGATTGGGTTTGGTTGTTAGAACGGAGCATGTTTGATATGGCTTGCTTGGCCGCGTTGGAACCGCTTCTTGCGCGGGGCCCATCATGTTCTGTAGGTGTGCGTGGGGACCCATCGGATGCCTCGGGTTCCCTTGATTCAGGCTCCGCTTCCACCAGACGCATAGTCGCCTCGGCCGCGTTTTGGGCGGACGTCCTCTCAGGCGTGGTCATGGTTTGCAGGGGTTTAACCTCCACAGCCGGCTGCTGCTTTGGTTGGCCATTGATCTTGGGTTCAGGCTTTTTCGGTGGTGTCTTCGCCTTCTCGTTTGCTTGCGGCGACTCTGCGCCGGCCTTGGAGTAGTCCCTTGGTGAGCCAGTATCATCTGAATCCCTTGACGGAGACTCGCGCGAGAATTCTCCCGACTGCTTTTCTTCGCCGGGCTCGCAATTCTCCCCCTTGGATTTCTTGTCCTTGCGGCCAAACAGACCCCTGAGCATTCCAGGTTTCTTTTCCTTCTTTTTCTTGTCATCCTTGACACGCTCTGGTGACTTCAATTCTTTTTCGAGACTATCCAGGCTTGGTCCCCTTTCTCTGGTCTCGACAGATTTGGTAGTGGTAGGTGAGTCATCTTTGAGGAGGTTGGGTGTCAAAGAGATCTTGCGAGTTTCTACGGTGTCATCCTTGAAGAACGAGTCGGTGTTTCGAAGCGTGCCGTTCCGCGAGACCTTTGGGTCCACTTTCGTGTTGTCAGCTTTCTGATCAGTGATTTCAAGGTAATGGGTGACGGACGTAATCGCTGTTCAGGGGTATCCTCAGGCCTATCAATGGCCCTTTCCTCTCCTGGCTGGTTAGCGTCAAGCTCATCGGCCTGCTTGTCTTTGGACCCAATCCGGAGCGGTTCGATTGCAATCGCGTCGTCGTCTCGGTCCTCGTCTTGCACCTCTTCGATTTGTACAACGTGGCCGTTTCCAAACACTTCGCTGTCCTGCTCGTCTTCCTCCTCGGTAGAATACTCGTATTCGGATGCTTCGACGTAGGTTGGGGCAGTGAATTGTACGGTTTTCATGTTGCGTCTTCTCATTGCTTTCTTGAGCGGGTTCTTGGACTTTTCAGTCGTGTCGCCGAGCATTGCCGCAGCGAGCTGAGAAACAAATTAGCAACTCGCAGAAAGTGCCGAAGCCAGAATCCTACGTCTATGTTTCGGTGTTTGTTCAGGCGCGCCAAGCGCTCAGTGGGGGTTTCGATATGCTCCGCAGGGAGGTATCCAATGCTGCTGTCTTTGACGACTCTGACCAGCCACCAGTAGCTGTTGCTGTCGTCCAACAAAACCATGGTGTCTCCCTTGGTGGCATTTGCTTGGCCCTCAACGGTTGCGACGAACGTGTGCAAGGCGTAAACGAATTCGAAGTCGATGTCCTCTGTTTCGCGTAAGCACTCTCCACCCCATCCAGAGTCGATGCGTTCGGCGTCAAGTAAAGCAAATTCATCGTGAACATCATCATCATCATCTTCTTCTTCACGTTCCCCGTTCCAGCTGGACGCATAGCTGTCGGTCTCCCAGGTTTCGGACGAGGGACAAGGCGAGCCAGGTTCGATGACTTCGAGAGGGGTTTCAAAGCTCTCTGGAGGAGAAATTCTTCCCCATGAAAATGGATGTAAATCATCGTAGCTATCTGAACTTGGCAGGGGAGGCAATAATCGAGACGGACCGAAGACCATGCTGTCGTCGTCTTCGTCGTCGTCGTCGTCGTCTTGATCTTGCGGCATCTGTTCGCTTAAAAGAGGACCAATGCTGTCGAGCATCTCTTCAGAGTAGCTAGGTTCGTCGTAGTCGTCGCTGCCGGGGCTTTCTTTTTCCGAAGGAGGGGAGAGAGAGTTGCAATCATGGTCATTCGATCCCATGGAAGCAACTTCCAGCTGGTCCTGAGGAGTGTGATGATGATGATGATGATGATGATGCTGCTGCTGCTGCGTGGATGAAGACATGTGCCCGCGTAACCCCATGCGAAGGGGCAAATGCAAAGGCGGAGAGAAATAAGGCGAAGAAAAAACATCATCACCGAGAGCGTCTGCTTTTCGTTTCTGAAGGGCCAATGGCAGGTGCTCAGGTGTCGAAGTGAATGGTGACGAAGAAGACAAATCAGAGGGAGGCGAGGAGGTCATGGTCCCCGTTGAAGTTGAACAAGATGGGGACTGAGAAGTAATAGACTTTGCTGACAGAGAAGTGCTGCGAATTGGCCATGCTGGGGCTTGCTGTGCTGGGCGAAGAAAGGTTGCAGGTGCAGAAGAAGCGCGAGTAAAATGTAGAGAATACCCACCATCGTCGATAGATGGAGAGCTGGAAATCTTGTCCAGCATGTCGTCTTCCATGTCTTCAGTCTCCGAGTCGGCCATGTCGGCGTCGTCACTTGGATCTGTGGCGTGTTCTACGTGGTTCGCGTTACCGTTTATACCGTTCTGGTTGCGGTCGCCGGTCCACTGGTGGACGAGGTCGTCCTCTTCCGTCTGACGTTCCTCTTGGGCGTGTCTGACAGCAGCAGCCTGGTGCGGTGCGGCTGGGCCAATGCCAAGGGGGGCGGGTTGTGTAGGCTGCCGGCTATGGTCTGAGGCCGAGGGCGAACCTGGATCCTGCAGGTCGATGGTATCTGACGCGAAACCATGAGCAACTGGGCGCTCTGGCCTCGGCATGGAGTTTAATCGAGTCTCACCTGCTCTGATTATCATGGGACGGGTCATGTCGGCGGGGGAGCATCCAGCTCAGCTCAATGGAGGAGTGTGTTCGAGGAGGGTCGCACGGCGGGTGGACGAGGGAGAGGCAGCCAAAGACAAGTGCAGCGAGGGCGGGGGGGCGAGCGAGCGGAAGGGTCGTTTAAGGGTGCGAACGGGGGGAAGATGGTGTTGCGAGGCGACAACGAGCTGCTAGGAGCACAATGCGAGCCAAGGTAGGAAGTGTCGTGTTTTGGATTCGAGAGGCCCTAGGCGCGAAGGGATGCCGTCATGGCAGCTGTGCAGAAAATGCGGTGGGCGGTGAATGGCTTGTGGGAAGAGAGATAAACAAAGAGACGGCGACGAGGGAGCGAGCGAGCGCACTGCGACCAAGATCAAAAGAAGGCGAGAAGTAGAGGAGATGGTTGTGAAAGGTCAGCAGGCGTTGAAGAGGACAGGAGGAGACGACGGGGGTGATGGTGAGAGCGAAGGGACGAGGAGGAAGAGGAAGATAGAGGATTGGACGAGCGCACAGGTGCAATGGATGGGATGGGATGGGATGGGATGGCATGCAGGTGGGCATGGGCATTGGCATTGGCATTGGCGTTGGCGTTGTTGGTGCCGGCACGGGCATGGGCACTGGCACTGGCACTGGCACTGGCACTGGCGCTGGCACTGGCACTGGCACTGGCACTGGCACTGGCACCGACACCGGCGCTGGCTCTGGCACTGGCACTGGCACCGGCAGAGGCACTGGCACACCGAAGAAGGTACTCCTGCCCACTACAGCCTAACTACCTACCTACCTACCTACCTGCCTCCTCCGAGTACCGACTATGGCATTTCGGCGGGGGCGGCGCGCAAGGGGCTCTCGGGCGCGTTTCAAAAGGCCCCGGAGATTGAATCGGCCGCTAGACGCGAAGCTGCGCCCATCCCTGTGCAGATTGTGGGCAGCCCTGTCGCTTACGTCGGGGCCTGCACGGCGAAGACGACATGAAGACCACCGGCAACAACCAGGTCTTCCAGATGACGGCGACGACGACGACGACGACGATGCTGACGGCCTCTCTTCGTGACGATGCTGTTGTCCATGCTGCCGATGATTCCACCTGTACTCCTACATGATGCTGCAGAGTCGCCAAGGTGTTTCGGCACAGCAATATTGGTCAAGTGCCAGATATGCTTTGGCTCAAACGCCGTCGGGAAACCATGCAGCTTGCCTGCCGCTACCTATCCCGTACATCCATATCAACCCTAGGCTACTGTGCATGTATGTGAGACCATGAGATCGGCCTGTTCTGCCATTCCCCCGCACTTGGCACCACGGCTATCTGAGAAGCGATTCGGCCGCCTGTGTACATGTATCCGCGTTGCGTGTCGCGGTCATGTCGTCATATCGTCATGTCGTCATGTCGTCATGCCGTCGCTTCTACGCGAGCTACGTAGGTACGTCCGGGTGTCCATGGCCCAAGAGGCTCGTTCCTACCCGCAAAAACAAACATTGCAACAAAGCGTCGCCCTGTTGGGCTGCCCAAGCTGTTGGTTCGCTTCGGCCTCACCTTTCCCTGGTACCCTGCATCCCGCGCAAGCCAATACTCGATTCTCCACAGCCCGCACGTCAGCCTGTAGCTGCCACGGCCCAATATCAATGCCGTCCAGACACCATGCACGACACCCATCTTTGCGTCTCTCCGGCGCCATGCTCAGGTGCCGGCAGACAGGCAGGCCAGGAGAGTAGGCCCCGCCATCTTGCGAGTCATGGCTCCATGCCTTCTGGATTGCCGCCATGCACGGCACCTTGCTTCTCCCGACTTGGAAGTCGCCCGTGACAATGACTGAACGAATGAATGAATGAATCCATTTACGACCTTTTTCAGCCACAGGCTGTGTAGGACGGGTTGGTCTGACGATCAAACGGGCTATTTACTTGTTTCTAGTTACATTTTCGGTGATACTTTGTGGAATAGTGGGCTCGTGACAATTCTGTACATGTAGCCACCACATCAGCCCCAGAATGCCTGGCCTTTGGCATTGCATCGCCATTCCCACAGCTTGTGTTTTGGAGGCTTCTTCACCGAGACATCTCTTCAGTGGACCCAAGCCCTGTCCAGGCACAAGACTAGTAAGTTGCAAGTCCGTGCTTGACCACCTTCTCCGTAGGTGTGCGTGCCTACTCCCACGCACTGCGCTGGCAAAGCTCGGGGACAATACTCGAGCCTTGATGGACGTTTGAAGTCGCAATGCCGACTATGCTAGCTCCTAGTGTAGCTCAACGTCCGAATCCCCCTGACCCTTTGTGGCGCCTGCTGCCACATGAAAGACGGGCGAGGCGTCATGTCCACCTTGTTCCTTGTTGCTGCAAGAGCACATCTGCCGACCTTTGCATCTGGTCAATTATCAGGCAGTCGCAATCTCCCAAGCGTTCAGGCTTCGAAGAATCCGCCCGTGATGTGCTTCCCCGGCTACCATTTTCGTGTCCATTCTGCACCGATCGGCGAAGGGAGAAGAGCCGGGCAAAGGTGCCTTGGCGGTGGCGGCGTAGACCGGCGGAGTGGCAGCAACGGGCACTCGTGTTGAGCTCCAGCTCGTAATGGAGCTCATGGCAGCAAATCTCCACCTTGACCATGGCAGTGCTGAAGTACAACGTTTCAAGGGCACAACTGGGCTACCACAGTTGAGGTCGGGGCTGTTGGAGAGCGTCGTCGCGTGCGGCGGCCGTCGGCTCCTCGGATTATTATTCATGAGCCAGTTTCTGATAGGCCCGAGAGCCCCGGCGTAGGCGCAACATGACTCCATTTCTGACACTCCATCCATCTGCAGCCCATCGCCATGGATGTCAGCGACCACAGCAACAATGGCCAGCCCCAATCTGCTGAGCCTTCGCCCGCCCCGAAGCGCCGTCGAGCTTCGGGTGCACCTTCATCCCGTGGAGTCGCCAACCTCACTCCTGAGCAGCTCGCCCGCAAGCGCGCCAACGACCGCGAGGCCCAGCGCGCCATTCGCGAGCGCACCAAGAACGAGATTGAGACCCTAAAGAACAGAATCAAGGAGCTAGAGTCGCAGCAACATATACACGAGCTTCACAATGCCCTGCGTCAAAAGGATCTCGTCCAGGCGGAGAATGAAGACATACGCCGCCGCCTGGCCACCGTCTTGTCCATCATTCAACCCATCTTGGGAAATCACGGTCTCAACGGCACGCCAGCCCGCAAAGCTTGCGAGATGCTCCTGCTGACGCATGCTTCTTTCTAGAGCTAGCTGCTGCTGCTGAAAGAAGCCCCATGCAGCTCGCTGGTGCTCCCACTCCCCAGCCAGCGTCGATTCCTGATCCGCGCGCATTCCACCCCTCTGCTGCTACCGCTGTTGCAGCGTCAGGACCTCCAGCACAGGGTCCGTCCTCTTCTCCCAGTAGCCAAACATCCAACAGCCGCAATTGGCCCTTTCCGGGGGCTCCGCCTACAAGCAATGTGCGCGGATGGAATCATCAGCAGCCGTCCTTTGAGCAGCCGCGGAGCAACATCCACCCCGACCTCGAGTTTGCACAAGCTTCCGACGAGCGCCTTGGAGGGGTTGGAGTTGTGGTACAAACCAAACCTCAGTTGGGTATTGGTGTCGAAAAGCACGACTTGTCGTCTGGATGGGACTTCAACCCGCAAGATCGCGCGGTGGAGGTGTGCGCCATGTTCCCTCGGACGCTTCACGCAACATGTCCGCTGGACAATGTCCTCATTGACTTCTTGCGAGAGAGCAATGCCCAAGTCGCTCAGGGCATGCCAATAAAGACCGTTTCGGGTCCTCCATACCCCAACTTCACGGCCTTGATTTATCCCGATCGCGCCCCGCAGACCCATCCGTTGTCTAGAGTCTTCATAGACATTTTGGGCACATTTCCAGGCTTGAATGGTCTTCCAGAAAAGGTTGCCCTCTTTTACATCATGTTCCTGTACATGCGTTGGCACATTGACTCGACAGAGGAAAACTACGAAAGGCTTCCTGATTGGATGACGCCGCGCCTTAGCCAAACATTCGTCCCACACTCCATGTGGCAGGACTACGTACCATGGTGCACAACTCCAGCACAAAACGTGTTTCATGCAAACCAGGCTGACCTGACAACAGGCCCCGCCTCCGCGACCGCTTAATATCGCTGCAGTCCGGCCAACACATCACCTTTGACAACTTCTTCATCCCATACACGGCGTCGCTCTCGCTGAACTGGCCCTATGATCCACGACATGTGCTCGTTCCTGCGTCGTCTGGCAGCGGAATCGACAGCAGCAATGCCAGTGACGGACCTGGCATCAACACGATTGCTAGCGGCATTCCTGTAGACCCAGCCACCGAGGCGCCACCGCTCTCATCACGGCCCGAGGCCACTCCCGCTGACGATGGCGACCTGAACAGCATCGCCGAGCAAGTCAGTGGTGATGGAGGAGGAGGAGGAGGAGAAGGAGGAGGAGACAGCACGCTCACCCAGGAGTACATCCTGAATCCAGCATTCGAGGCACATCTGAGGAATCTGGAGAACTGGACTTTGGACCCAGCGTTTGAAAGCACGTTTCCCGAGTTGGCTGGATATGTCAAAATCAAGGAAGAGTGAATGAGATTATCGATGTGGAAGGGTTCGTCAATCAATCGGCGAAGGTGAACGAGGATGACTCCAGGTATCGAGGCAGATTGCCTTGAGAAGACACCAAGTTGGAGACAAACAGGACGGCAATGTCGACGCTGTCGACTTCAGATGGCTGCCAAAAGCGATGAACGAAAGCACGAAATTATCAGCGTTGAAGATGGCTGGCTGGATGGACAGCGGCGTCAAGACAACGAGCTGGTCAAAAAGGAACCACCACAGCACATTGGCTTCGTTGCCAGGAAAGCGAGCTGTAAAGGACCGTTTTGTGCCGGGAGCAGCATGCAGACATGTTCTTAAACTACAAAATCAGCCAATACTACCCAACCCACCCAAATGGTCGAGAGCAGCCCGAGGCCTAGAATGGATTGTGTTGTGGTAGTTTCCTACACATACCAACTGCTCACCGCCGCTTTCCGCTGAACACACATTCGACCCATTCACAATATAGTCGACGGAATGATGAAATCAGGAGAGAGTGTATCTTGTCAATTTACCTGCGCATTGGTAGCTCAAAAATTTCGCTGTGATATGCGCCTGACTAGCTACCGAGTTGTTATGGTGGGTATACGACGGTTAACTTGCAAGCTTTGGGGATTGATCCCCCCCCCCCGTCCAAGTAGGTTTCCCCTCCCAGTTCGTGTTTTTTAAAATGAACGATCAGCGGCAGCAACCCTTTCTTCGTGAAAATGTCGATAGCCGACAGCTCGAAACGATCGAGTTGCCTGATTCGATCGGGAGGGGATGTGTGCGGGGCGCGAATATGAGCGTTGGATCGCAGCAGGCTGTTTGTGGATGCCAAAAACGGAATCACTGCAAGCAAGAAAACTTCGAGCGTTTGACATGGAGCGAAGCGCTCCGGCGGCTCGGGCGGACAGAGGAACGGTGGGAAAATTCAAGAGCCTTGGAGGAGAGTTTTTGGGGGGGGTGGGGTTTTGCTTGAGAACTGGGTCGGAGGGCAAGATCCCACCGTCAGTGCATGAGCAAACGGAATCAGATTCTAGGAATGACGGACCGTCAGCCACATACGCAGGTGGGCTGGCTGGGGGGTCGTTGTCGAGTTCGGTCTTGGGAGCTCTTCTTTGGTGGTCGGTTTGGCCGCATGAGAATCTGATGTTGCCACCGCACCAATGCTTTTCTGGCTTGCGCCCCCTGAGGTGACTTTGCTGTTCTCGTCCTGGGTTGGTGGCTCTTTTCTGACCGAGTCTCTTCCGTCGAGGGGTTGGTTTCCGATTCTGCTTACTTGCACGAGCACATACTCGGTCGGTGGGTTGAGTAGGTACAGAACGAACCGATGAGACGAGAGAACAAACTGATGGCTGATGGGATGGGATGGAGAATTCAAAATCAGTCAAGTAAAGCCTTTGCCCGTTTTCTTTCGTCGCGCCATAGAGACACATTTGCCGCTCACCCCACCGATTGCACTACGCACTGCCACTTCTTTCGCAAAGTCTCCTCACCACCCTCAGATCCCCATCCTCAGCGCCCCTTCGATGGCCGTGACCGCCGCCTTGACCCCATCAACAATGCGCACCCTTGCGCCTTGCTCCGCCCCGAGCGCCTCGACGCACGCCTCGCGCACCCAGTCATCCATACCCGCCATGCCTGCACACCCAAGGCAGATGGCGGCGACACGTCCGCGCGTAAGCAGCCGCTTGACAGCCTCTTTGACGCGGTGCGCAACGACGTCATGGGGCGTCGTGTGCAATTCGTTGGCGTTCAAGCCAGTCGTCGTGACGCCGGCGAAGCGGGCGTCTTGGGTTTCGCCGTCAATGGCAACAGCCAAGTCGTCCTTTGCGTTGACACGGTCGTGCTGCGGGCTTTTGGTCGTAGACGTCGTCGTCGCCGCCGCTGGGCACGTTCCCAGAAACTCCCTGATGCCATGGCCGAGAATCGTCTCCCAGGCCTTGCCGGTGCTGACGACGCCGAAGCGCTCGCCCGGCGCCAGGGCGAGCAAGGCTGCCGTCACGCTGGCTTCCATGATGCCGACGACGGGCTTGGGAGACGACGAAGCTTCCGAGGCCAGGAGCAAGGGGTCCGTTTTGATCATGGGGACAAGCGGGTGCGGCGAGTAGCAGGCGACGAGGAAGCCCGAGTAGGTGGAGAGCAGCGGGCGTAGATGGGGGAGGCAGGCCGACGCCGACGCGGCGATGGTGGGGAGGTCATTGATGCTTGGGGGGGAATTTGGCGGGCCCGTGAAGAAGGTGTAGTCAGTCTGTATGAGGGAGGGGTGGTCAGTATGGACGCCAACATGAACTGACATTTAATGGTGTTTGCCGAGAAAAAGGAGGATAGGCATGGTAATGGAGACAGACAAGGTGCGTTCAATAATTGGGTGCAAAGCGGGAGTGAAGGTCCTCATTTGTTTTTCTCTTTCTTCACTTCGTACTGGTTCAGACAGCGGGCCAATTGGTTGATGGACATGTGAACGAAGTGCCTTTTCTTTTTCCGCCATCCACGCTCTCTGCACGCACACAAGCCGAACCCACACCTTCAGCCTCCAAACCCGGGCAATGTTGATGTATAAAATGACATGGGAGGGCTGACATCAGGATATCCCATTGCCTTGACTACGGGCTCGAGCGCCTTGGTCATTGCCTCGGTCGAATTAGGGTTGATGATGAGTATCGACCGAAGCGGAGGCTGCGGAAGCTTGGAAGTTGTTGCCGTCATGATTTGTTCTTTGAGCGCGGGCTTCGGCAGAGCTAGATGAGCTTGTTGCTGTGAAACAATGATTTTTTTTAACGGGCCGGACTTCCTTCTTAAGCTCAGATCGAAGGTAGGACGGGTATTTCCAAGCCTAAGTGGCGGCGGCACGTGTCACGGGTATGGATGATTAACTAGTCAGCAGGGGCCCGAACGCCGTTGTTTTAACACCAGCAGCACCCTTGGCTCCTACCTTGAGACTCGTCACGCGATGACATCATTACTAATACGCCCGACAAGTTATGAATTGTAACAGTACGGCACAGGAAGTGAATCCGTACAGAAATTTTTGAAGGTGGCTGTATCTGTTTGATGTTTCATCAAGCCTTAATCGGTGCCGTTAAGTTGGACCATGTGGCAGACTCTGTCTAGTTGGGTGGGGAAAAACCAAAATCCGGTCGACCGCCTTCCTTTTTTTGGTAAAAAAACCCCCAACTGCAGAAACGTCATTGAGGTAATACACGATAAACCAAAAGTGGGTGAATTAGCCACCCCATTCAGTCGGAATTCCTTGCTCTTGTCCTACGTGAGTCATTACGTTTGAGCAGTTCGAAGCCCTATCCGAGTGATCCGACGCATCTCAGGGGACGGCGTCTATGTCGCATCCAAGCGCTTGCTACACGTAGCCCATGCTTATTACTAAGCATCTGCTGCAAGTTGTCCGTTCCAGCGGCTTGGATAAGCCTTGAGCGGTGTTGTTGAAGCTGTGGGCAGGAGAGGACTACGTGCTCAAATTTGTGCCTCCGGTTGCAGCAGTGAGAGGCTGTCCCCGTTTATCATGGCAAGATGTCGGATTGATTGATTGATTGATATTTGCTTTACGTACTGGTGGAGTAGAAGACTGTTCAAGGCGGGACGGTTAGTTGTAATCTCGACCAAAGGATTTTGCGCGCAACGTCCAGACTTTTTAAGAGCCTGGCTGCAGATCTGAACAAGGG